>JAPDNY010000007.1:180164308-180417008 GCA_029375565.1 Gekko gecko | reverse complement strand
TCGGGTTCAACGGTTGGTCCGTCTGATGGCATAAAGTGTTTCTTTTCTCTTTGACGTTAACTCAAGCATCCTCTCAGGGCGTGAAGCTCTGGCAGGTGCTAACACTACGGGAGGGTAGGGAGCTGCGGGGAGGGGGGCGGAAGAGGTCCAGAGTCCGTTCGGGGTACGCTCCAGCCACCCCCCAAGGTTTACCTTATGCAGCCGAGCAGCAGGCCCCGCAGAGCCGTCGCAGACGTTCCCGGAGGCTCCATCCGGACGGGACCTCTTCATGCAGAGCCTCCAGGGCGTAGGTGGTCAGGACGGCACAGCGCTGGATGGACGGCTGTCCATCGGACCACATCCCTCTGAGGGCTAAGAGGGGAAGGGAGGAAGGACGCGTCAGAAGTCACGCAGCTGAAGAGCGCGCTCGAGGGTCCCCTTCGGAGGGGGAAGGAGGCCGAGGGGGTGTCCGGTCCATCCCGCCAGGCAGGCGTCCCTCCCCTAGCAGGGCTCCCTTCCAGGACTGCAGCTGGGCCGGGAGGAGAAGGCCTGGGGGGACGGGCGGCAGGGAGGCTTCGGCTCCTGCCAGGCACACTCCCCATTCGATGCAACACCAACGGGGGAGTCGCCTGGCTAAACCCATAGTATGGCTGCTGGTGCCGGGCTCTGAGGACGAGAGAGGGGGAGGAAGCCGATCTGCTGACCGTGGGTCTCCTGGCAGTGTGGGGTACGGGCGGAGCACCAAACCAAGATCTGAGGGACTCGGGTTCAATCCCCCTTCAGCCAGGGAGCTGGACTGAGTGTCCTCGGAGCAGTGACCCCCTTAGCCAGACCGACAGTAAGGGAGGCCGCCACGGGATCTCTCCAGGAGAGAAGGGTCAAAGGGTGACAGGCATTTGCCCCCCCCCCGAGGCTTCAGCCGAAAGCAAAGCCAAACTCACCCTTGTTGATGACCTCCAGCTTCCGCCTGTCCCTCGTTTCTTCTCCCAGGAGGCCTAGGCAGAGAAGAGGACACACTTAACAGTCGGGTTTCTGTTCTTCTCGTGGGGAGCAGGCAGATCCACAGGCACCCGAGTGGAAGCAAGCGCCCTCCCTCGGCCTCCCCGGAGAGCCCCCGACGGCCACCATCGGAAGCAGGGCAGTCCCCTTGGGGGGGGGAATGGGGCTGAGGGCCTCAGAGATGTGGCCGGGTGACCTCCCCGCAAACAGAGAGTCTTGCCCAGCCTCAAATCCCAGGGATCTTTCGTGCCCCTCTCAGAGAAAGAAAAGGAAACAGGGCATTTACCGAGGATCCTGATGGCCGCGTCCCGGATGGAGACCTGAGGGCTTCTCAGGTGCCCGAGGATCTGCTCCTGGAAGCTGCAGGCGGCCACCTTCCTGAACCGCTTTCCCTGGGAGACAAGCCAAATTAGGACCAGGCGGTTCACCTCTGTGTGAGGAGACGCTCCTTCCCTCTCCCCTCCCTTCCCCTCCCCTCCCCTCCTCTCCCTCCTTGGGGAGAGTCACAGGCGGCCTGATTCTAACCCAGGCCCAAACCATCTTCTTGGCCTCGGTAATACCTGAGAACGGAGACTTTTCATCCTGCCATGAAATCCCAAGGTCCAGGGGGGACTAGAGATGTGATAACTCCTTCCAGGGACCCAAACTGACCACCCGGGGATCTTTGCCCTGCGGTCCCACTGGGTCTCTATCGCTCTCATCCACCTCCCGCCTCCGGTCACACGTCTTCTGTGGGCTTTGGAAACACTCCAAGCTCTAGTTCACCCACACCGGTGGGGCGAAAGAAAGAAGCCCCGGAGACCAGAAGCAACAAGCTCTCGATGGGCCCCCCCCTCCTCCCGTGCCCCGCAGAAAGCTCCCGGTGCTCCCGACCGGAGGGAGAAGGATGGGGAAAGGCCGAGCGGGGAGACTTACGACGACCAGGCAGGTGGCCCACTTGTCGCGGATCAGGACCAGCCGCTGCAGCTTCCTGCGTCCCAGGAGGATGGCAGCGATGGGCAGGGTCTGCCAACAAGCCTGCAGAAGAAGGGTGGGAGGGAAGGGCGAGGGTCAGAGGTGGCACTAATTCCCCCTCCGGATGCAGAAGGGGGCTCTGGAGAGAGCTTTCCTCCCGTGGACCGGCAGTGGCCTCCGACTCCCGTCGGGCTGGAGGTCCTCCCCGAGGGCCACCCACTCTGCTTCCCGGGGGAGAGACTCAGGGGGGAGGGAGGGAGGGGGTCTCTTGGCCTGTGGCCCAGGTGCCTACCTCGACGACGATGGGGCTCTCGTCGTGCAGGTGGAGCAGGAGCGGTGCCAGGCTGCGGAGGGCGAGGTCTCGCAGGGCCCTCGTGGCTCCCCTGCCCAGCATGGCCCGGAAGACGTTGATGGCGAAGAGCCGGGCCATGTGGGATTCCTGTGGGGGAACGCGAAATCCAAAGGGACCTTGACCTCTCCGGGTCGAGCTCCAAAAACAGACTGTCCCGATTTCCCCCCTCTCCAATGGAGGGAAAGCGGGTTGCAGACGGGGTGGATTCCCTCCCACCTTGGAGCCCGGTTCTCTCCAGGCCAAGCCCAGCATTCTAGCCCCTAGGCCACAATGCCTCCTCCTTCTGGAAGCCTCCCCCGCCATTCCATTTCGGAACCCCCGACCCTCTGGGCTCATCCTCCCCCAGGAAACCAAGGAGGCCTCGCCCCGAAGCACCAGGGAAGGGCAGGCAGACCCAGCCCCTGAACCCACCCGCTTTCAGTCATCCGGCCTGTGAGCCTGCTGTGTTGACGGCTAACCCAGGAGGAATCCCGGTTCTCATGCCCGGTTCGGCATCCCATCGCTCCTCCCCTCTGGCCGCGCTGTCCCGGCACCCACCCGGCTCCTCCCCCCTCCCCCCTCCGATCCGCAGGGCCCCCTGACCCCAGCCCCGCCACGGGACTTACGGCGTCCAAGAGGGGGAGCACGTAGCCAGCCACGTCCGCTGCCAGCGCTGGGCTGGTGACGTCTTCCAGGCAGCGGTGCAGCTGGCTGAACAGCCTCCTGGTCTTCGGGCAGTCCGACTCCTGCAGGCTTTTCACTGCCTCCGGCAGCAGAGGCAGCAGCTCCCACACCTGAGGGAGAGGAGACACGGCCGGCTCCTTGAAGCTGCCCTTCCGGGCTCTGTGGAGAGGGCCCAGCAGGCCGGCCAGAGCGGGCAACCTCCGGAGAAGCGAAGCCAGCCCACCCGGCAGGAAGCTCTTGCGGCACCAGCCTCCTGGCAAAGACGGGCAGGGGCGCCACAGCAGGGCCACCCTCTTGTTTAGCCGCTCGTCTCTCCAGTGGGGCTTTGCAGGAGAAGCTCCTCCTGGATCGTGCCCCCAAAGACGGGGAGATGCGGCATCCAGCACAAAGAGGAGGAGGAGGAGGAGGAGGAGGAGGAAGAGGGAGCCGGTTTTTAGCCGCTTCCCCTCCTGCAGCCCCTGAGATGCCAGTTCCAGAGATGCCCCAGGCGTCGCTGAAAATGGCCACCAGCGGGAACGGAGCCCGTAAGAGCAAGAAGGAGCCCCAGCTCTGCCCCCAGTGGCCTCCTTGCCAGACCCGACGTCTAGTCCTGGCCGGGGAGTGGTGGGGAAGGAAAGGCCACCGGAAAGAGGGCGCGGGTGTGAGCGGATGGCAAGGAGGGTCTCTCGCACTCACCTGCTCCGGCTTGTCTGCCACGCTCAGCATGCCATCCAGGGCCAGCGAATGCAGGGTGGCATTCGGGGACCTCAGCTGTGCCAGGAGATGGCGCAGGTCTTCCTTGGCGATGGGGGTCCCGGAGCGGCGGAGGAGCTAAGGGCAGAAAGAGGAGAGATCTGCCTCTGAACACCCTGGAGAACCCGAGGGAAGGAGTCCTCCGTCCTGTCCCCCCCCCCCCCCCCAAGCAGAGGCTCTCCTGTGGCGTATCCCGGGTTGGCCCCTCCGATGAAGCCCTGACTCCCCCCCCCCAAAGACACGTCTGGCTCTGGCACCCATTTCCCAGCCACCAGCAGGAGGCGGCCTGGTGGCCGGTGGAGACTTCCGGGAGGAGGCGGAGCTCAGGCCTTCCCGGCGAGAGACCCGGGGCTCGGTCCCAGCTGCTCCCCTGCAGCAAGACAGTCCGGGGGAGACGCGTCGATGGGCTGAGGGCAGCGCGGGGTGCTCAGACGCTCCCTCCCTCGCAGGGGCGGCTCCGTTCACACGGCACAGGGGTCAGGCCACCACACGCTTCGGAGCCTGAGCCTCGGAGCCCTGCAAGCCGCAGAAGAGGAACAAAGTTTGAAATGCAGGAGGGGAGGCCCTGCAGTTTTTGAGCAGCTGGGAAACACTTCTCCAGAGCAGACCTGGCAGCCCCAAATCCCACCCAACCGAGCCAGACACGGCCAGTGGGGACTGAGCAGGAAAAGACCCGGCTTGGAAACACAAAGGCATCTATTTGCGAGGGACCCGTTTCAGCCAGCGAGGCCTCCTCTAAGACTGGTCTGCAGGCCTCCTCAAAGGCCGGGATCTCTCCCCCTCGGACGATGGACCAGCAGAAGGCCGGAGACGGCTGCCTCGGAGGTGGGGCCCGGAAAGAGAATCCTCCCCAAAGGCTCCACCGCCACACCCGGGGCTCCCTCTGGGGGCCGCCAGGCTCCCTCTGTGGCCGAGGAGGAGCTCCCCCCACCGACCCCTCGAACCAGGAGGAGGAGGAGGCTTACCTCAGCGAAGATGGTCATGGCGGTGGTGGCCTGGTGTTCGTCAGGGCCACCCAGGATGACTCGGATGTATTCCGCCGTTCGCTGCAGCTCTTCAGTGGAATGACTGTACATGGCTCTGCCACGAGGAGGAAAGGGACAAAGACCGCCGGGTGAGCGAGGGGCCGCCACAGGCGCTGCCGTCGGGAGGAACGGGGTCCCCCGCACGGGGTCCGCAGGAGGCCTCTCTCCCCCTCCCTGCCGACGGAAAGACGCCACCCCTCCTCCCCCCGACGGAGGAAGCCACCTGCGGGCCCGCCGGAGGGACTCGGCCCCAGCACTCCTTCCTCGCCCCCTCACACCGCTCTCACCGGAAGAGGAGAGACACGCCGCGGTGGAACGTCGCTGCAGAGCCCAGGAGCTCCCAGATGGTGTCATCCTTGGGGGGTCTTCAGGCCTGAACTCCTCCAGAAGCCGCCGGAGGGTGCCGACAGATGACCTGTGTGCAGAGCCAAAGCACTCGGAGTGATCCCAGGCCTCTCCCCCGTGGCAACGGGAGTGGGGGTGGGGAAGAACAGTGGCTACCCTGGCCACATCACTTTGGGGGGGGGCAGAGGAACCCAGAAGTAATGGAGGGTAGCTCTAGGAAAAATGGGGAACAAGCTTCTGATGATTCCTAGAGCGCTCGTATGACTCTCCTGGATTTCCCCAGAAGCGATACAGGGACATAGGGGAAGCTACGTGACCCCCCCTTTCCCAGCCCCCAACCCTCCCGCCCTTGCCAGCCGTGGGGCCCCGGCCACCCTGGAATGACTCACCGGGCCAGCCTCTCGGAGTCAGCCTCGGCACTCTCCGGCAAGTGGCTCGGAGTGGTCCCTGGGGCCCCACGATGGAGGTGGGACACCCAGAAGACCAAGTTCAGGCAGGCAGCCTCCCACTGCGCTTGCAGGACGAGGCGCAGGCTTAAGGGAGGCTGCTCGAGGAGCATCGGGAGGATGTGGGCAGCCTAGAGGGAGAAGAGTGCGGTGAGTTGGGGTCCTCCGCTTCCCTGGGCTATGGGGTGGGGGGACGCTGGGAATCCCTCCAACCCCAGAGGGGAGTGCTCCTCAGAGCCTGGGAAGGTAGGGGGAGTGGGGGAGGAGGGGGAGGCCGGGAGGGCGAGAGCAGAGTGAGGAGTCAGCCAGTCCATCCATCCAAAAGAGGACTGGAGGTGAGTGGGCGGGACAAAGAGAACCGACAGGAACGTCACGTGCAAGGAAGGAAGAGGGCTTCCTGGGAAAGATCAGGATTAAAGTGGTCTCCCATGAACCAGAGGGGGGCGGGGAGCAAAAAAGGAGGCACAAAAATGCCCCTGAAAATCAGGCCGTGTGCAGCCAGAACCAATAGGAAAAGCTCCGTGCGGGAAAGCCCTCTTCCGAGAGGTCTAATCCCAAGAAAGTGAGGCTTCCGGTGCTGGCCGGAGAACTCCTCACTGCCCCCAGCAAAATGAATGTCGCTGGGAAAGGGGGGAAAGGGAACCCTCGTCATGAAACCGGAACCTCGGGTTTGGCCCGAGCCTCCCTCAGACACTCACCGCCGACCGCAGGGTGGCACTCTCCTCCTCCGAGAGGAGGGGCTTCTGCGGCTGCCCCTGCAGACAGGCCATCAGGTGGTGTAGGACCTCCTCCGCGTGGCAGGACCGGCTCACCAGCATCCCCCACAAGGTGGCCGCCGAGCTATGAATCGAGACAAGGAGAGGCTTAGCCCTGGCTGGCAAGCCAGACAAGTGAATGGCAGTGGGCAACGGCCCTCCTTCCAGGGCGCTGCTGCTGCTGCTGCTGCTGGTGGCAGCGGAGAATGAGCAGGGCCAAAGCCAGGGAGGGAGTCCTCCACCACTGCCTTCTCCTCCCCTCCTCCCCCCAGGCACCACCCGGCTTCCCCGACTGCTCCTCCCCCAGCCCCCGCTCTCCCACCGGCTTTTCACAGTTTGACTCAGCCCTCCTCTCTTCCCACGTGGCAGGTTTGGGACTCTCTCTTTTCCCCCTCCTCGCCAAGAGAAAAGTGTTTCCTCGATGCTGGAGGAACAACGACCCTCAGGCTAGGCGGCCAGAACCACAGGGCCACGACCGTTCCGGCTTCCCTGAAAGTGAATGTGTGCAAAACGGCCGCACCTAAAGCACGTGTTCTGCCACCCGGCGGAGGCTCCTCCCGAGGCACAACGGAACCTCAACAATGCTACCGGGACCACGCCAAGAGCCACAGGAAGGGCTCCGACCGGGGAAGAAGTCCACAGGGGCCACGTGGCAATGGAAGCGCTGCCGCCGTGCTCCTGGGGAAGCTCACAGGACACGGCAGAGGGACCCTCTGGAGAAGGTCCAACGTTTTCCAGGGCACAGGAGGATTGCGGGGTGGTACCTGTTCCACAGCGGTGAGCAGCTCAGGAGGGTGTGGACCACCTCGCTCAGGTGTTGGTCCCTGAGCGAGTGGAGGATGCAGATGACATCCTCGTGGGCGAACCGGTCCTGGAAGGAGTCCAGATGGCCGTGCAGGAACCTCACGATCTCCGGAACCTGGACAGGAAGCAGAGAGACAGGTGCAGGGTCAGGCGAGTCCTCGCCCTGTGTCCCCTTCTCCAGGAGAACGAGACCAGCGTCCTCAGGGCTTTGCAAAGGAAAGGACAGACCTCCCTGCCAGATGCCTGACTTCTGGCTCCGGCAACACTCTTCTCCCTGCAGGCAGGCTGGCCGCTTTTCCCATTACCTTTTGCTCTAGTCGGAGAGTGCGAGTTTCTATCTGTGAGGCTAGAGTCGGTGTTAGCCGTGACTTGTTATTCCCTGGGGAAGTTCCCACAAAAGCCACCGGGCTCTCGTGGGAGGTCATTTGGTCGAAACAGCAAGCATCATCAGTCAAGATGCTCCTTCGAGGGCTTCCCGGGTGGGAGGATCCACGGGAAAGAGCTCTCCTGGGAGCCCGAGACCCCTCCTGGGGAAGGAGGGACGGAGTCCGGGTGGGAAGAACGCTTCTTCTGGATCTGCCTCTGGGGACGCTGCTGTGGCGGCAGTCCCAAGGGCCGAATGGGAAGTCTCCCAGTTTCGGTGCTGCTTGAGGGCCACGTGGCTCGTGTCTCCTCCAGGATGCAACCCGGAGGGGGGAGCCTCTCTCTGTGGGCAAATGCTCCGAGTAGCTCACCTTCCCCAAGGACGCAGCGGGGTCGGCTCGGAGGGCCTTTTCGATGCACACCGCGGCGTGGGTCTTCTGGGCGTTGGTATCCTGAAGCCCGTGGAGGGCGGTGAGGTAGAGGCCAGAGACCTCCGCTGGGCTGAGGACTTCCTTGAAGAGCTGCGAGGGAGCGGGAAAGAGGGGGGCGGGGGCTCAGCTGAGGCCTGCGGAAGGAGGCTGGGCATAGGAGGATCTCCCAGGGAGGATCCCGTCTCCCCTCCCCGGCGGCCTTTCCTTGGCTACCCCTTGGTCTCCAGTAGCCAGGCGATTTGGGCTTCTTCTGGACTGCGACTTCCCTTCAAAGGGCAGAGGCGCCCCAAGGCATAGGAGGGCCTCACGGCTTCCTTGGGGGAAGGTCCCACCCGTACGCTTCTCAATCTTCTCAGCCCGGATGGGAACGCCCCGATGGGGAGCAGCAGCCAGACAGGGCAGAGGAGACGAGAAGATGCCTTCGGGGTCCCGAAGAGGAGCCCCCGAGCTGCCTGCTGCCGACTCCATCCACCGGCACATCTCATTGATTGACGCCAGTCGACGAGAACCTGAATCCACCATCGGATGTGCCAGTGGCAGGGGGACCGAGGGGAGGGTTGCAGCGATTCGGGGGGGGGGGGCTATTCTGCATTGTGGCTAAAAGGGCCCGGGATCACTCAGGCTGCCCCTCCCGTGCCCTCCCCTTTCACTCTGCCGGGCCCCCCGTAACCCTGACACCCCACCACTTTCTCCTTCCCGAATGAGCCCGGCCACGACAACCGGGGGAGGCGGGTGATGGTTACCGTGGCGATGACCATAGCGTTCTTCCAGGGGTCCTCCTTCTCCTCACCGTCCCCCTCTCTCCTCAGCACCCGAGCCAGCAACTCCTGCTCCGCCGTCCTTTTGCCTGGAAGGGGCACACAAAGCTCTGAGCCGGGCTCGAAGCCACCGGGCGTCCTGCTCCTGGGACCTCCAAGGAGGGCCCGAGGGCTTCCCGGAGGCACCCGTGCTGCCACAGAAGGGCACCCAGGGGCAAGCCGGGCTCCAGGGACTCAGTTCCCTCCACAACGGCACAGAGAAGAGCCACATGACAGATATATCCAGGGAAACTGCAAGTCACGGCTAGTTCCGGGTTTTGGGAGGCCCTTCTCAAAGTGTTCCCAGCTCCCCCATACCCCTGACCAGGCCTACCTTCTTGCCCCTCCAGACTCTGCCCAGAAATCTTTATTACGGTTCGTAACCAGCACAGACAGTCCAACCGAGCATACATACATCCAACCTGCCCACCCGCGAGCTCTTCCGTCACCGGACGTCACGGGGGGGTTACACTTATGGGTACAGCCAGGAGTGCCCCTGCCAAGACTACCAGGCACACTGATGCCACAAGGATGGCACCAGCCCCCTGCCCTCTTCTCCAGCCACGCCAGGCGGTCCAGGTGGCAAAGCACCCAGCAGCTCGGAAGGATTTCCTTACCCCGACACCGGGCAGCGAAGGCGTACAGGTGACGAAGGCCTTCTGCTGCCCAATAGGCGACCATCTGGTTCTCATCAAAACGACACAGCGTCATACGTCCAATGAGCTGGCCCATCACTGGGAAATCTGCCGTGGCCTAAGAGGAAAGAAACCAGAACCTGACTGGAGGGAGGGACACACAAACAACGACATCCCGGGACTGGACCTGCTCCCCCACCCCGGTCAGGGCTAAGAATTGCCTCGCGTCAGGGGCCCAAACCCTATCAAGGGCCTCGACAGCAGCCAGTAGACCTGATCCCTGCCTCCAGGCTCACGTTCCTACTCTCCATTCCAGCTGCGTGTGAAGACAAAAAAGCTGAATCAAAGGACGGACCCAAAAGGGATCTGTACCCACATTTTGCCAGGAGGAGCATCCTGCTGACCCAGGAGCTGGGTAGAGATGCCAGCCTCCAGGTGGGACCTGTGGATCCGCCGGCATGACACCTCCTCTCCAGACGACTGGGGTCAGTCCTGCCCCCGCCCCCCCCCGGAGAAAAGGGAGGCTTTGGAGGGTGGACTCTGTGGCCTTGTACACCTCCGAGGTCCTCATCCTCCCCGGGCTCCATCCCCAAATCTCCAGCCGTTCCTCATCCTGGATCTGGCGACCCTACCTCCCCCCCAATGAAAGGACAGCAGGGGTGTGCGGTGCACCACTCACTTTGTAGCCACTTCTCAAGGCACTGCAGATCCTGGCAAGCATTTCCGTAGTTGTCTTCCGCTCCAGGGCATTCCTGGAAGCCGTCCAGGGCATCAGGACCTGAGAAGGAGCAGATAAGGCCCATGGGTGCCAACACAAAGGACGCCTCTCCTGGCCTGGCCTGGTCTAGCCTGGCCTGCCCTGAAAGGGCCCCGGGGAGCCAGGATGGGTCCCGCTGGGGAAGGTGACAGGCACTCCCCTCCACGGCCTCCCCGTCCCCAAATGGGCCATGCAGGACTTTCCCTCAAGGGTCTCCCCGGGGCTCCTTCTGCCCCACCTCTCACCGAGTGCCTTCCCTGTCCAAACTGGGCCCGGCTGAAAGGACCTGAGGGCTGAGAAAAGGCCATCCTCTGCTGGGAATCCTGCACCTTTGCTGCCAGGCACTCTAGGCAGCCCCAGGGGGCGAGGCGGATCGGCAGGAAGGCTGAAAAGAGGGTGTGTTCCTACGGCCCTGGCCGCATGGTCCTCATGCCCCGAGAAGCCTGCAGCGTTCAGGTTTGGGCAGGGGTGGCCTCAGTGATTCTGGGGCCTGGGGGAAAGTCAAGGATGCGGCTCCCGATCGCTCCTCGAGCAGAAGGAGACCTCCCCAGCTTCCATCCCCCACCCCTGCATCAAGGGGCAGCAGCAGCGTTGGGGGCTCTGGCAGGAGGCAGCCCTCAGCGGTAGGGGTCACCCCCATCTCTGTCCCTTGTGCTGTTCAGCTCTGGCACTTGTGCCTTCCTCCCTCGCCCTGGGCTGGCCTGCCGAGGCACTGCGAGGAAGGACCTCAGTGGGCATCTTCCCCATGGCTCACGCCTGACGTCCACCCAACGCCTCCCCTTGGGTGAGTCTCCTCGGACTGGCCCTGCTCCACGTACCCCACGACTCACCTCGACTACCTGGATGAGCAGATCCGAGGGGAAGAAGCGGAAGCCTTCAACGGTGGTGGTGGCCTCACAGAGGGTGCCGAGCTGCTCCAGAAACTGCATCTTCTGAGCGATGTCCTGAACGGAAACCGAGGCAAGGGGGAAATCATGGTGGGGAAAGGAGCCCAGAGAGGAGGAGGGAGGGAGGGAGGGAGGCAAGGGGGCTGCCTCAGGTGGTGGAACCTGACTGGGGGGCGGCCATCTGGTCCTCTCCTGGCTCTCCACTCCTTGGCCAGGGAAGGACCTCCCCGAAGACCCCAGAGGGCTTCACTGGGTTTTTCTGGGAACGATCTGGGGAGCTGGGCTGTGCCGGGGGACTATGGCCTGATTTTCAGGTTACCCTCCCAGCCAATGAGCCGGGGGACTGACCTGACACCCTTCAAGAGCAGTCTGGCACGGTGGGGTAGGGTGGCCAGATCCAGGTTGGGAAACTCCTAGAGATTTGGGGGTGGAGCCTGGGGAGGACAGAGACATCAGTGGGGTACTGTGCACCCTCCAAAGCAGCACTTTTCTCCAGAGGAACTGATCTCCCTAGTCTGGAGATGAGCTGTCCTTCTGGGGGATGCGGAGGTCCCACCTGGAGGCTGGCATGCCTAGTCTAAAGGGTTCCAGGACGCGTTGAGGGAGGCCAAGGGGGGGGGGGATACCTGTTCGCTGGTCTGGAGGAAGGCACGGACAAAGCTCAGGGCGTCTGCCTCCACGGATAGATCTTCAACTCCTGGAAAAGGAAGTTCTCGATTCAGATGATGACAAGATTGTCTCTTATACGGACATGAAACAGTTCTGAATCTTTGTGGCCAGGGAAGAAGGGGGAAAGAACACACGGGTCCCGCCCCTGCCGGAGACCCCAAGAGGCTTTGGAAGTGCCCACTGGTTCCTCACCCAGACAGCCAGGGTCCCCCTCCCCGCTCTCTCTCCCCTCCCCCTCCATGGGGCTTATGCTGGCCACCCACCACTTTAGCTGCCAAGGCTCCCTTCCCCCTAGAATCCTGGGGGATGTAGGCTGGAGAGTGGGCCTGGAGACCCCCTGCTCCTGGAACGAGAGTTCTCAGGGCTTCCCGGGCAGCGGAAAGGGCCACGTGGCCGTCTTGAGAGCCGAATGACAAGTCACGGGGAAGATCCGTGATTGACTGGCTTCCCCAAGCTGTCTTCCACACAGAAATCTCGCACCCGCACCCATGAATAAGCCGCTCCGAGCCCGGCTAGGGAAAAGGCAGGCTCCTCTCTGGGACCTCTTCCTCCCCTATCCTAGAGCGAAGAGCAGTGCAGGGAATGGTGCCATGGGGAAGGGATAACGCCTCGCCTTCCCCGGCTGGGGCTCAAAGTCCCATTAGCTGCGGCTGTCATTTGGAAGGGTGACACGTGCCCGGGCCTTTCCAAGGGAGCCGCTCTCCCCTTTTCAGGTCCAGGACATGTCGGGAGATCTCTCCAGTGGAGCACGCCCTTTTCTGCAGACCCCACAGGGAGGGCATCCCCGGCAGGCAGCGAGAGCTGGTTTGGGAGCCCTCAGAGGGCCCCGGGAGGCCTGCAGGTTCTCTCCCGCTGCAGAGCACACCCTTCCCCACCGACATCACGGTGTGACCTCCTTGGCCTTCCCAGCCCGGGCAGCCTCCCCCCACCCCCGGCCAGTCACACCAGCCCCGAGGCAGGGAGTCTTTTCCTCCAGCCATGGACAGGCCGGGCTGCAGGAGCTCCGCTCTGCTCTTGGGAAGGACGGGGCGGGCGGGTGGGTGCCTGGGGGCTCACCTTCGACAGGGGCGGCAGAGGCCGGCGGAGTAGCCTCCTCTTCCAGGGGCGCCGGTCGATCCTCCGCCAGTCTTCGGCTGGGCCCCGGGGTCTCTCCCCAGGCATAGAAGGGGACAGGTCTGGGGGAGCCTCTTCCTCCGACATTCCTGAAAGGGGCAGGGAAGGAGGGGTCAGGAAGCTTCCGGAAGCTCTTGCCAGAGGACGCGGGGATGGTCACCCGGGCAGACCTCCAGCCATCCATCTATCCGCATCTAACAGGACCAATTTCAAGGGCTCCGGACCGCCACCCGTGCCCCGTTCGGTCGGATGGCAAGTCTCACGTGGGGGAGGCGCAGAGGCTCCAGCTGGGCTTGGGCTCTGTGGTCCTTCTGGAGGCCAATGGGAAGGGGATACAGCTGCTGCCTGAGGAACAGAAGCCCTCCCCCCCAGATCCCCCCGCCCACCACGGCCTCTGAAAGGGCGAATGTGGTTTGTGAAGACCCGCTGTCACTCCAAGCGCCATCCCTTCCACTGGCCAGCCTGGGGGGAGGCAGAGGTGGTCCCCAGCAGGACCCGCCGATGGGCTCCGTGGTCCTCTGGGCCCAGCGAGACAGGAGTGCGGCCGGGCTCCGGAGGAGGAACCGCCCCCCCCGCCCCGAGGCAGGAGGAGGCGCCCGAGGGCAGCAGAAGCCCCGGCAGGAGGGGAGGGCGGAGGCCCCCGGCCAGGCCTCGAGACCCCCCTCGCCCCTTCCAGGACACGGCCTCGGTCCCCTGGGGAGGGAGGCGGGGGGGCCCAGAGCGGAAGCAAAGCGCCAGATCGGGTTCCCCGGCCTCCGCCCCCACCTCAGGATCTGGTACGTCGCTCCAAGGAGAAATCTTTTGGGCTGGGAAGCAGGGAGCTCTGGAAGAAGCGTCTGCCTCCCTGGAGCTCTGGATGCGCTCTGAGGCTCTGGGAGCTCCAGGCAGGGAACCATGGCAACCCCCTGGGTTCTAGAACCTGCCCTCCAACTGCCGCTCCCAGCAGGTTCCGCGGGCCAGCCGGCCGGCCAAGGCACCGTCTTCTAGATGGGCAGAGGGGCAGGCGGAGGGCCCAGGCTGCCCGCTTGGAAACCGGCCCTTCCCGCTGTCCCTCTCCTGTCGGTCTGATCCACAGCATCTATCAGGGGAAGCCCTTGAGCTCCAGGCCTCCCGGAGAAGCCGCAACTGTCCCTTCCTGCCTATTAAACCTCTGTTAAAGGGACAGGCACTGTTTTTTCTTTCTTTTCTTATGATCTCAAGTATTTTTTAAAAGGAACATGTTTTACAAGCATACATTTAGCACAGCACCAAACTCAGCAAGGGAGAGCAAAAGAAATGGGGGAAATGGAAATCCTCGGCCCCTTCCTCTCTGCTTGCCCTGTCAGATGTTAAACTAGGACAGGCCCCTGCTTGGCCAGGTGCTCGGGAGGCAAAAGCTGTCGGAGGCTAGGCTGGTCCCAGCTGAAGGGCAGGAATGGTGCGCTCCTCTCACTGGAGATCATTGACAAGCCTCACTGTCCGGAACGGTCCTCGCAATGCACCCAGGTCCCCCTCTTCCCTGCCCGCCTTGTCTTCCACGGAGGCCTGGCAATGGGGCCTGGGTGTCTCCTGCTCTTCGATGCAACCACACACCCCTGTGGAAGGAGCACTTGAGTCGCTGTCTTCCAACTCTGCATGTGTCTCGACCCACTGGGGTGACGAAGGGCCGAAAGGGACACAAAGGGGAACCAAAAGGACGGGTTGGTTTCAGGCACCCCACCCGACAGCTGCCTTCTGGAGCTCCGGGGACTGGGACTGGTGGTTCTCCTCGACTCGTGCCGAGGAGAGCAGGGAGGCCCCAGAGCTGCTGCTGCTGCCGCCACCGCTAGGGTTGCCAGGTCCAGGATGGGAAATACCTGGAGACTTTGGGGGCGGGCCTGGGAGAGGGCGGGGTTTGGGGAGGGGAGGGGAGGGGAGGGGCCTCAGCATGGCACAAAGCCACAGAGTCCACCCTCTGAGCAGCCATTTCCTCCAGGGGAGCTGGTCTCTCTCAGCCGGGGATCAGTTGTCCAAGCGGGAGATCTCCAGGCCCCACCTGGAGGCTGGTAACCCTGGCCACCACCTCTGAACCAGCCAATGGGAGCTGCAGATGGGGAAAGGTGGAGACCGGACAGGGGACCCAGGACCAGTGTTCTCTCTAAGCTGAGGTAGTGTGTGCTACCTCACAGTTCTTTAGCCTCCGGCTCACACGTTTTTGTCTTAGCTCAGGGAAAATGGCTCCAGAGCAAATTAATTTATGCAGGAGCCAAACTGCTCGCTCACAACTTATATGCCAGTAGCTCACCAAGTGGAATTTTTGCTCACAAGACTCCAAGCTTAGGGGGAACATTGCCCAGGACTCTTCCGAAGTCGGGCTTTGGGGCGTGGAGACAGAACGGTTAGTCTGCACCCGTGAAATGTCAGACCTTTGGTGACGTCTCCCTGTCTGGCTACCTGAGGAGTTCCAGGAGGCCAGCGGGGTTTGCCGGGCCTGGTGGGGAGCAGCCGTGCCACGTCGAATGCTCATGAACCTGTCAGGCAGGATGCCGCCCCCCCGCCCCCCCCAGTCAGCCATATACTCCCTACACTTTCACATCCCACAACTGCTGGTGGATTGTACATTTTTGCCTCAGTTGTGTGTGCCCTTTTCAATAAACGTTGTTCTTTCTCTCTCTTAAAAGCAAGCCGTCTCATGCTTGTCTGTTTTACCCCAGTTCCTGATCCAGGCCTGGGTGGGTGGGTGCGTGCTCTGATCCAGATTGTCTCCCCTAGAACCCTTTCTCAGAATTCCCACGGGTAACCTCGTGACAACCTCCCTGCCATGAGGTAGGCAGGAAACTGTGTGAGGGTGAAAAAATCCTGTGAGGCGGGATCTGGCCCAGGAAACCTGTCACAACCCCAATTAGCCTCTCTCTTTCTTTCTTTCTTTCTTTCTTTCTTTCTTTCTTTCTTTCTTTCTTTCTTTCTTTCTTTCTTTCTTTCTTTCTTTCTTTCTTTCTTTCTTTCTTTCTTTCTTTCTTTCTTTCTTTCTTTCTTTCTTTCTTTCTTTCTTTCCCCAGTTTTCCTGGGCCCTGGAGGGATGCGGGCAAGGTCTGGGCAATGCCCACATTTGGGGAGGAGTCCTGAGGGGACCTTGGATAAAGATGTTGTGACCAGCCATACAGACCCACCAGAAATGGCTTTGCAGAGGTTGAGCGGCAGATGGGGATGACTGACAGCCCTGGACAGAGTCTTCTGACACAGATCCCAAGATCTGGACCTCTGGCAAACGACTCTGGCCAAAATGGCTTCCTCAGCAAGCCAGAACTCTCCAGAACTGGCCCTGGAAGAGTCAGTCTCAGGTTCCAAAATGGGAGTCGATGGAGAAAGGACTCGGTTTAGTAAGAGCATTGAGGAAGATCTGAAGGTGATTACAAATGGGGGAAATGTGGGGAGAGTATCTCCATTGGCCTCGGGCAGGTGTTGTCTCCTCTTCCTGGGTCCTGAAGTGGGGTTCTACAATGCCTGGACGTTGGAGGTGAGAGTATTTTACATAAACATTTTGCTGTGATATAAAATTTAACACGAACTGTAGGGATCTCCTGATAGAGCAAATAAAATACATTTTCATAAAATCAACGTTCATGTGCTGCAAAGCAATATGTCTTCTTTCAGTATTTTTTTGGGGGGTGGGGGGCATCTGTATTAACTTTGTCAGAAGGAATGTCTGCTTTCCCTTAATTTTGCACAGATCACATTCATTCCCCTGCATAGGCGTAATGATAACGCCTGTGTTATAGATGTGATTATACTTGTTTTAAAGTGATTGTAGTTTTAATCTGTGTGCCTTTTAGGAAGCTGGAATGCTACGGGTGTGTGTTCAGGTCCTGCTAATCCATTCTTTGCTTCTGGCAGAGAGGAATGTGAAGGTTGGTAGCTTTTTGAAGATAGCGTGGACAGGGGTGCAGTGCGGCCTGCCCTTTTCTCTCTGCTACCCTGGAACCACCACCCCCAGTGGTCATTGGTGCATTTAAATGTTGCCAGACACTCCGCGTGATGGAGGAGAGTCACCCAAAACCGATTTTTTTTGTGGTACCCCCGATCACCCCAATAATAGTGCCCAGAGGTCCCCCTTGTCGAGATGAGACCGCTGAGGGGTCACTCGATACCCCGAAATGAAACCAAGTGCCGCTTGGGTGTTCTACCTCACAGGGTCGGCGTAGGCTAAAATTGCCAAAAAAGCTCCTACAGCCCCCAAATCGCACGTGCCACCTCGGGACACTCCCCCTGACCTCTCCTAGAAGGCTGGGGTTCTCTAGAACATGCCTCTATACCGTGGTGCACACTGCGGGACCTGCGTTTTGTTTATTGCAATTCCCCTATGATTTATTTCCCCAGGGTTTATTTCACTTCACACAGAAGGGAAAGAGACCAGCTTGGGTACCCTGTGAGGAGGGGGGAGGGGCTGCACACAACCTGGCAAGCGCTTTATTTCAGTTCCTTATCGTTTTATTTCCATTTCATACAGAACGTGCATAAAAGGAAGGGAGGGGAGAGTATGTGCTACTTTGTAGGAGGGTGGGGACCTTAGCACACAGACACCTCAAAAAAGTAATTTCACATTGAGGCACATTCCCCCGTTGGATACACACCTCAAATAACCAGTCAGCAAGCACTGTTGCCAGTGACACAGCCTGACTCTGGGAGGCTGGTAAGAGAGGAAGTGAGTGGGGAAACAGCCCAGCTCTTGACACAATGACCCGGCAAACATTCTGGGGGAAGTGTTTATGCACACGTGGAATCTTGAACTGCATGCTTAGTTTGGGGAAGGAGTTTCAACAGAAGCCCGTTCATGAGATTGCAAAAACTCCCGCCTTCTGCATTTGCTTCAAGCTCCAATCTAATTGGCTGCCTCCTTTGCCTGCCCCCAATCCCACCCAGTAGCGTGCGCGGGCTGGATTCTCTCTTTGGAAGCCATTCTGCTAAAAAACTTTGGGAGGGACGCATGGCTCTACTTTCCACAGGCTGACTTTATTTTAAGAAGGATTTTTTAAACTGTAGCTGAGGATTCTCTCATTTTGCCATTTGAGAAAATGGGTTTGTTTGTTTGTCTCTCTCTCTCTTTATTTTTTAAAGGATTTTTTTTTAAAAATCTCTTTGCAAGCTTTAGCTCTCTGGGGGTTTCCTGCTTGCATACTTTAATGGGAAGGGGGGGCAGGGACTATGGCGCCCTCTCTCTCTCTCTTTCTCTGGGAAAGTAAGCTTTAAAACTCTTGTTTGCTGGTTGTCTTTTTTTTTTAAGGTTGCTTGCAAACTAACTATGCTTGTGGGTTACAACTTTTACTTGTGTGCGGTGTAGATTAAAATGGAAGCTAGAAACCAGTGTTGTGGAGTGTTTTCCTGGTAAGGTGGGTTTTTTTTGCCACCCTTTGCTAAAACTTTGAGAAGGAGCCTTCATGTAGCTGTTTAAACTGTATTTTTTTAAAAAAAACACCTGATTGCTTTTTGAAGGGAGCTGTGGTGGGGGGGACGACTCTATGCTCTCAACTGGATCTAAGGTAAAGGTAAAGGTTCCCTTGCTCGAAAGCCAGTCATATCCGACTCTAGGATTGCGGTGGTCATCTCCGTTTCAAAGCCGAAGAGCCAGCGCTGTCCGAAGACGTTTCCGTGGTCATGTGGCCGGCATGACTAAACACCAAGGCGCATGGAACGCTGTTACCTTCCCACTGAAGTGGTACCTATTTAGCTACTTGCAATTTCTTGCTTTCGAACTGCTAGGTTGGCAGGAGCTGGAACTAGAGACGGGAGCTCACCCCGTCATGCGGCACTCACGGGTCTTGAACTGCTGAACTACTGACCTTCCTCAGCCTGCAGTTCAGCATCTTAACCACTTGAGCCACCACAGCTCCAACTGGATCTGCCATCCCTTTAAAGGAAGGGGGTCTGTTTGCAAACTAACTCTGTCTCTCTCTCTCTCTCTTCTTGCTTCTGTGTGTTTCAAATTAACACCGCTTTCTATGGAGTAAAGTCTGTTTCCATTTTGAAGGCTTAGATTTGCACTCTCTGCTGCAAACCTTGCTTTGCTGGTGGGTTTTTAAAGGGGGGCTGAAATTCACATGATGGGAAACCCTGCCTTTTGGAGGGTCTGTGCACTCTTTCTCTCTCCGGGGCTTGCCTCTTTAAAACGAACACGGCTTTTTCCTTCTCTTCAGTAACAGAGGGGAAACACATGCCTTTTTTTGGGGGGGGGGGGCACGCTTTGCAAGGACTGGTGCTTTGCTCTGAGGCCCATCTCCCTGGGGGTGGGGGCATCTCACACAGCCATTTCTGCAGTAAACACTGTTTGCACAATGTACAGAAAACAAATTCTACAGGCTTGCCTGTTCTCCCTTTCAAAATAAATAAATAAATAAATAAATACAAGTTTGCAGTAAGCACACACACCCTTGTACAAAATTAAAAAAACACACACAGACGCTCGCTGTTTTATCTTCTCCAACAGTTCAGCCCTGAATCATAAACATTTCCTGTAAAGCGCAGCCTTCTCCCTTCTAGACAATAGCGGGGGGGGGGCAGTCATCAGGTGGTTTCCGGTCTCTGGTTAGATGAAGTGGATACCCTATCACTACTGGCATGGAATCCAACGCAGACGGCTCCCTTTCCCCCAGGGAGGTGGTGGTGGTAAGCCCTTTTGTGAAGTGGCCATGCAAGGAGTCCACCTCACATTGTTTGCTCAGGCAAAGGAGGCAACCATCAGGCCCAAGAGAACTGGGCAGTTTACGACAATACTCGTGGCATTTTTTAATACTTGCATTAGGAGAAATATACATACTGCAGTTCATTACTGTTACTTTGTTGCCTTGTTATATTATCAAGTTGCCTCCAGAATTAAATTATTACTTTTCCTCCAGGTTGGTTTCTGTATCCGTATTTACTCTTTTTATATTTCTACGTTGCTAATTAATAATTTCTTTCTTTCTCTATAATGCCGAGGAAAAGAGGCTGTCCTTTTGAGGACTCTTCCTTAACTGCGAGAGAGTTGGAGAGGTAGGTTGTGATCACACAAGCAGTTTGGCCCGAGAAAGGCACTCCTCCCCTTCGGATCAAGTGGGCGCAGCCACACAGCCACGTCTGTCAGGCGTTCCCCAGTCATACTTCTCCCGCCATAGAATGACTTGGAGCCGGGTTAGAGAGGCACCACATCACTAGTGGTGTTGCCGGTTCCCCGCACTGTCATTGTGCATGGCCGGATGTCTGAACGCGAGGGAGCACGTGCAGAATGGATTGGGCAGTCTGAACCTGCAGATCCAGTCAGCCGCTAGGGAAACTTTTTAAAAAAACAATTGCCCATAGATGCATGTGTGCGCGTGAGCATGAGCACACTAGTGCATATGCGCGTGCATGCACACTTATGCTTGTGCATGAATTTTTGAATTTTCATAGCAGCATGCTCCATGGTTGAGGCGCTGCAATAATGTGGATGCTTTACCACGGGATGTCTCCATGGGTAACCCACAGCAGGGCGTGCTGTGTGGCTGATATGCCCTACGACACTCTAAACCAGTTCAATTAGAGGCGGCACCATATCGCTCCAAGCCACCAATGTGACCACAGCCGTAGACAGGCTAGGCACTGGACGTCCTTTCCTTCTCTCTCTCTCTGATGCTGTCCCTTTGAAGTCTCGACAGCTCTTCTAATCTCAGGGAAAAGTTTCCTTCCTTCCGGCTTTCCCCCTTGCTCTCCGCACAATGCCACGTTTCTCCAGCTTGCCAACATGAGAACAGGATGCTGTCCTGTATCTCAGTCCGCCAGGCTAGTTAGAATAGAGAACCTATCTCCTCTCTATCCTGTCTAGAATACAGTTCACATAATAAAGTCCTTTATATTAGTTTTTAAATGAAGGAGAAGAGGAGGAGGAGGAGGAGGAGATTTGGATTTATACCCTGCCCTTCACTACCCAAAGGAGTCTCAGAGCGGTTTCCCTTCCCCCTCCACAACAGACACCCTGTGAGGCAGGCGGGGCTGAAAGAGCTCTTTGAGAACAGCCCTAAGCCAGGACAAAGATCTCTGAGCGAGAAGCATACAACTGTGAACTAGCTCACCCCGACTCACACTAACTCCGCTTAGAGGGAACACTGGACCAGACCACTTATTTGTCCTGGAACTTCAGAGGCATCCCCAGGTGTTGGATGGAGGAGGGACTCTGTCGTCTATGGCTCTGTTGGGTAAAAGAAGCCTCTCGAGATGGGGATTGGCGTGGGGTTGGAGACGCTTGCTTCTGTTTCCCAGAAAAGAGGCTGGTTTAAGTCCAGCTCCCTTTCGCATCAATATCTGGACCCTCTGAGGGCCATCAGCGCAGAAGGCCTCTCGGAGGATTCATCCCCACCACAGATCTCTTTCCCCGGAAGAGTGCAAATCCGGAAGCATAAATAGGCCTGCCACACACACACACCCTGGTTTGGAGGGGGTTGCCTAATTCAGAGGGGCTCTTCCCTCCCCCAAAGTGACCACCCGGCCTCCCCTCCGTCTCACCCCACCGCTCCCCAGGAAATCTTTAAACACTGCTGGGGAGAGGCGGGGGCCGTACACCTGCACTCCGAGCCCCGAATCCGGGGCTCGGTGTGCAGGCATACGCAGCCCCCTCCCCCTTCCAAGCAAGGTTGACAAAGATCCTTTAGGCGCTGCTGGGGAGAGGCAGGGTCCTCTGCTCCCCAAGGTGATGACATCCCTTCTGAGTGATGTCATCATACTGGGGACTCCCCACCCCCTCCAGCAACGCCCCCCCAAGGTCCCCCGCTGGGGACTCTGAGGGACCGGCAACCCTAAGCGTCAAGGATCCCACACTGGTCCAGTCGGGTGTTTGGCTGGACGTAGCACAGGTGGGACGTTGGTCTTGCTGTCGCTGGGGCAGAGGCTGAGAGTTCAGGCTCATCCAGATCTGGAATACTGTGGTGGGGATGGGAGACGGAAGACAACCACGGCATCGGGCAGGAAGGGAGGCTGGAAGGAGTTCCCTTTGACCACCGTTGTCTATAGTCTCGTCCCCCCCCCATACCTATGCCGGGGCCTGCAAAGTGCTGCTGCTGGTGGGGCTGGTGGTGGGGAAATCAAGGAAAGCAGGAGAGGATCTCTACGGTCAGCAGAGAAATGGGGGCGGTCTTTGCAGGAAATCCTCAGCAGCCCAGGGGGCGGTCAGACCACCCTCCACACAAAGAGTTTATGGTTCCCCTCATGGAAGGGGGAGGGGGAGGGCAAAGAGTTTGTTGCTCCTCAGAGGTTAGTGTTCCCTGCAAGGGAGTATTGGACTCTCTGAATCTGGGGACAATCAACCCACGCTCCCCGGGGGTTTTCCCAACGGTTGGTTGGGGAGGGTGGAGGGGGTTACTTGAAATCCCAAATACTCAGACACGTTTGTTTTGGAGTCCCAAATACTCAGACACCTTTGTTTTGGAGTCCCAAATACTCAGACACGTTTGTTTTGGAGTCCCAAATACTCAGACACGTTTGTTTTGGAGTCCCAAATACTCCGACACATTTGTTTTGGAGTCCCAAATACTCAGACACGTTTGTTTTGGAGTCCCAGATACTCAGACACGTTTGTTTTGGAGTCCCAGATACTCAGACACGTTTGTTTTGGAGTCCCAAATACTCAGACACGTTTGTTTTGGAGTCCCAGATACTCAGACACGTTTGTTTTGGAGTCCCAAATACTCAGACACGTTTGTTTTGGAGTCCCAGATACTCAGACACGTTTGTTTTGGAGTCCCAAATACTCAGACACGCTTGTTTTGGAGTCCCAAATACTCAGACACGTTTGTTTTGGAGTCCCAAATACTCAGACACGTTTGTTTTGGAGTCCCAGATACTCAGTTTGTTTTGGAGTCCCAAATACTCAGACACGTTTGTTTTGGAGTCCCAAATACTCAGACACGTTTGTTTTGGAGTCCCAGATACTCAGACACGTTTGTTTTGGAGTCCCAAATACTCAGACACGTTTGTTTTGGAGTCCCAAATACTCAGACACGTTTGTTTTGGAGTCCCAGATACTCAGTTTGTTTTGGAGTCCCAAATACTCAGACACGTTTGTTTTGGAGTCCCAGATACTCAGACACGACTGTTTTGGAGTCCCAAATACTCAGACACGCTTGTTTTGGAGTCCCAAATACTCAGACACGTTTGTTTTGGAGTCCCAAATACTCAGACACGTTTGTTTTGGAGTCCCAAATACTCAGACACGTTTGTTTTGGAGTCCCAAATACTCAGACACGTTTGTTTTGGAGTCCCAAATACTCAGACACGCTTGTTTTGGAGTCCCAAATACTCAGACACGCTTGTTTTGGAGTCCCAAATACTCAGACACGTTTATTTTTCTCCCCCCGCCCCTGTTTTCTTTCTTAGTCTTGACTGGAATTTGATTTTGAGGTAGGGAACGAAGTGAAATAGTTAATACTTAAATAGCTAATAGTGAGTAGTGATTAAGTGATAAGTAGAGACACTTTTGTTAGACACAGCCTGTGTCTCTAGCTGTGTTTTCCCAACCCAATTGGAGAAACACACGCAGCACTTCTGTAGGTAGGAAACACTAAAATATTTATTAATTAATCAAGGAAGAGTACAGATACCAAGGTCTGCAACCCCTGAATACCAAACGGATCTCGTTGTTCTTCCTGCCTTTTGCTGAACCGCGCGCTCTCCCTGAGGTGCAGCTGCTGCCCTTGGGGAGGGGGACAGGGGGAAAGGTGCATGGAAGAAGAAAGACTGCCAGTGCCTCTCCTCCTCCGCTCCGCCTCCTGCCCCCTGCTTGTGGGGAGAGTGCCCCCTTCGGCCGAGGAGAGACAGAGGCACGGAGCTACAGTGGAGAATTTCTTTTCCAAGGAGGAGGAGGGGCCGCCACCCACCAGCCCCTGCAGAGGTTTTAGCGGCCTCAGGCCAGAAGTGAGGCAGAAAGCCCCGGCGACTGGATGGTGAAAGGCAAATCGGGGAGAAGAGGAGTCAGGGGGCCGCAGGCAGTAGCGACCTGGGGATCTGGTGGGATCTAATGGGGGGTGAGAGGTGGGAGGGTCTGCCCACATCAGCTGTGGCAGTTGTGCTCTCCTCCCCGATGGCCAAGGGGTGTGGTTGCTGTGCCTTTCTGAAGCCAGTGTGAGGGGACCGAGTGGCCGGGGGTCTGACGAGAATCTGGGAGACCAGGCAGGAGGCCGCTCTGGCCACAAAGAGTGGGTGAAGGGGTAGAGCGGCCACGGCCGGGTGGAGAGCGTGGGGCGGAGCGGAGCGGGCTCTCCGATTGGATCTGCCAGTTTCTCCTTCTTTCTTCGAGAGAGATCAAGCAAGATTAGTCGGCAGGAGGGAGAGAAGAGAGCAGCTTCAGGCTCACAGGGGGATGGGGTCCCCTTGAAAAATGAACAAATACTAACAGAGAGATATTGACAGAAGCAAACAAACTAAAATAGAGAGACACACCCACCCACACACAGAAGTATTTACAAGGAAAGAAAGATTCACAAGGAAATCTCAGAAACACACAAAGGGGTCCTGCCCCCAGCGCTCTGAGGGTGGCTTTGTCTTCCCCTGTTAGTGTTGCCAGGTCCCCCCTGGAGGCGGAGAAAACCCCTGCCCCGGGGACCCTCCCCCAGCCTCCAATCAGCTGGCCGGCAGGGGGACTGACCGGGAGGAAAAGGAGGCCTAGGCTGCTGTTGCCAGCAATGCAATGACATCCCTTCCAGAGCGCACTCTGCAATCTGGGCAAACCTGAGTGGTAAAAAATGACTCATACTGGAGGGGGTTTGCCCAAACACCAACGTGTCCCCACATTGTGAGTCACATGATGATGTCACTTCCAGTGGGCGCTCAAAGTGATGTTGCCCAGGCCTTCCTTCTGATCCCGGTAAGACCCCCGCCCCCACCCCACGGTTGTCAGAGGGAACCTGGAAACCCTACAGACCTGTACGCCACCCACACCCACTTCAGCCGCTTGGAGAGATCCCTGGCCTGCAAGGATACGGTGACCAAAAGAAATGGACAGAATTGGTCCTTTTCAGATAGAGGAAGGGACACAGACAGAAGGACAAACAAATATACATTTATATACAAAGACATATCTACAAACATGTACAGGGGCGCCCAGTGGGGTCCTGCCCCGAGCTTTCTGTGGGTGGGCCTTCCATCTCCTGCTAGGGTTGCCAGGCCCCCAACAGAGGAGGGGGAAAACCCACCCCAGGGCCCCTCTCTCGGGCCGCCAATCAGCTGGCCGGCGAGAGGACTTGTCGGGAGCAAAAGGAGGCCTAGGTTGGCGTCACCAGCAACGTTAGTGAGAACTCTGGAAGTGATGTTATCACTTTGCCGCTGAAGCGGGACACTGTGGTATCTGGGCAAAACTGCATGGGAAAAACGACTCATACAGGAGGGGGTTTGCCCAAACACCAAAGTGCTCCCACATCGCCAGCCACGTAATGATGTCACTTCCGGCGGGCACCCAAAGTGACGTTGCCACATAGCTGGTAATCCTGGCCTAGGCCTCCCTTTACTCCCAGTAAGACCGCCCCTCCCCCAAATTGTCAGAGGGGACCCGGGAAACTTACGAACCCGTACGCTACCCATACCCACTTGGAGAGATCCCTGGCCTGCAAGGATATATCAAGAAACGACAAACAACAAAGAAACACACAATTACACACAATGACGTATGTACAAATATATACAGAAGCGCAGTGAGGGGTCCCGCCCAGAGCTTTCTGCGGGTGGGTTTTCCGTCTCCTCCTAGGGTTTCCAGGCCCCCACCAGAGGCGGGGGAAACCCCGCCCCGGGGACCCTCCCCCAGCTGCCAATCAGCTGGCCGGCGGCAGGACTTGCCGGGAGCAAAAGGAGGCCTAGGCTGGTGTTGTCAGCCATACAATGACATCACTTCCAGAGCGCACTCTGGAATCTGGGCAAAACTGTATGGGAAAAAATGACTCATACAGGAGGGGATTTGCCCAAACACCAGCGTGCCCCCACATCGCCAGTCACATGAGAATGTGGGTGCTCAAAGTGATGTCGCCCAGGCCTTCCTTCTGATCCCGGAAAGACCCCCCGCCCCCACCCCCGGTTGTCAGAGGGAACCTGGAAACCCGACAGACCTGTACGCCACCCACACCCACTTCAGCCGCTTGGAGAGATCCCTGGCCTGCAAGGATACGGTGACCAAAAGAAATGGACAGAATTGGTCCTTTTCAGATAGAGGAAGGGACACAGACAGAAGGACAAACAAATATACATTTATATACAAAGACATATTTACAAACATGTACAGGGGCGCCCCGTGGGGTCCTGTCCCGAGCTTTCTGTGGGTGGGCCTTCCATCTCCTGCTAGGGTTGCCAGCCCCCAACAGAGGAGGGGGAAACCCCACCCCGGGACCCCTCCCCCAGCCGCCAATCAGCTGGCCGGCGGGAGGACTTGTCGGGAGCAAAAGGAGGCCTAGGTCGGCGTCACCAGCAACGTTAGTGAGAACTCTGGAAGTGATGTCATCACTTTGCCGCTGAGGCGGGACACTGTGGTATCTGGGCAAAACTGCATGAGAAAAACGACTCATACAGGAGGGGGTTTGCCCAAACACCAGAGTGCCCCCACATCGCCAGCCACGTGATGATGTCACTTCCGGCTGGCACCCAAAGTGACGTTGCCACATAGCTGGTAATCCTGGCCTAGGCCTCCCTTTACTCCCAGTAAGACCCCCCTCCCCCAAATTGTCAGAGGGGACCCGGGAAACCTACAAACCCGTACGCTACCCACACCCACTTGGAGAGATCCCTGGCCTGCAAGGATATATCAAGAAATGACAAATGACAAAGAAACAGACAATTACACACAAAGACGTATTTACAAATATATACAGGAGCGCAGTGAGGGGTCCCGCCCCGAGCTCTCTGCGGGTGGGTTTTCCATCTCCTCCTAGGGTTGCCAGGCCCCCACCAGAGGCGGGGGAAACCCCGCCCCGGGGACCCTCCCCCAGCCGCCAATCAGCTGGCCGGCGGGAGGACTTGCCGGGAGCAAAAGGAGGCCTAGGCTGGTGTTGCCAGCCCTACAATGACATCACTTCCAGAGCGCACTCTGGAATCTGGGCAAAACTGTATGGGGAAAAATGACTCATACAGGAGGGGATTTGCCCAAATACCAGCGTGCCCCCACATCGCCAGTCACACGAGAATGTGGGCGCTCCAAGTGAGGTTGCCTAGGCCTTCCTTCTGATCCCGCTAAGACCCCCGCCCCCACCCCCGGTCGTCAGGGGGGCCTGGCAGCCCTAGGTGTTCCACCCGCACCTCCTCGGACTGCTCGGGGAGGGCCGCCATACGCCCCTCGCAGGGAGTCCGGCCGGCCTGCATGGATGCTCTTCTGGAAGGAAAGAGATGGGGGGGCTTCCTTTGTTGGGGGGTGGCACACCAGAGCCAACAGAGGCCAAGGGCGTAGAGAACCCACAGCCTGAGGCACTGCAAATGATGCAGTTTGGTAGGAAGGCCATGGTGGAAAAGTGGGCTCCCTCAGGTGGGCTCCTGCCTAGCGGCACTGGCGCAGACGGGCCTGGGGCTGCCCACTGTTGAAACCCTCAGAATCCCTCTCTCGATCCATCTAAGAGGGCTGCAGTGCTCCACAGATATCCGCCAGCTGGCTTTACGATCGAACCCCACAACAGAGGAAGCAGACAGGCAGGCAGGCAGGCAGGCAGATGGATGGACAACATCTACCCCGTCTCTTTCCTTAGCAACGGCGTCCTTGCGGGCATCCCGAACTCACTGCGAAGGCCGCACAGGGGGCCCTCAGCGAGCAGTGGGAGGCAGAGCCCATCCTCCCCAAGATACTTCCCTGCTATAGTGGGTCCGCAGTCCCGTCCAGTCCTGGCCCCGATGGAAACCTGCGCCGTGGGGGAGCCGAGTGGAAGAGGTTCAGCGATCTATGGGAGAGAAAGAGGGAGACGGAACTATAGCCGGCTGCTTTTCATTAACTCACTGGGTCTCTTGCTGCTTCGGCATGTTTTGTGTCGCTGTGAACTCATCTCGGGTTCAACAGTTGGCCCGTCTGATGGCATAAAGTGTTTCTTTTCTCTTTGACGTTAACTCAAGCATCATCTCAGGGCGTGAAGCTCTGGCAGGTGCTAACACTACGGGAGGGTAGGGAGCTGCGGGGAGGGGGGCGGAAGAGGTCCAGAGTCCGTTCGGGGTACGCTCCAGCCACCCCCAAGGTTTACCTTATGCAGCCGAGCAGCAGGCCCCGCAGAGCCGTCGCAGACGTTCCCGGAGGCTCCATCCGGACGGGACCTCTTCATGCAGAGCCTCTAGGGCGTAGGTGGTCAGGACGGCACAGCGCTGGATGGACGGCTGTCCATCGGACCACATCCCTCTGAGGGCTAAGAGGGGAAGGGAGGAAGGACGCGTCAGAAGTCACGCAGCTGAAGAGCGCGCTCGAGGGTCCCCTTCGGAGGGGGGAAGGAGGCCGAGGGGGTGTCCGGTCCATCCCGCCAGGCAGGCGTCCCTCCCCTAGCAGGGCTCCCTTCCAGGACTGCAGCTGGGCCGGGAGGAGAAGGCCTGGGGGGACGGGCGGCAGGGAGGCTTCGGCTCCTGCCAGGCACACTCCCCATTCGATGCAACACCAACGGGGGAGTCGCCTGGCTAAACCCATAGTATGGCTGCTGGTGCCGGGCTCTGAGGACGAGAGAGGGGGAGGAAGCCGATCTGCTGACCGTGGGTCTCCTGGCAGTGTGGGGTACTGGCGGAGCACCAAACCAAGATCTGAGGGACTCGGGTTCAATCCCCCTTCAGCCAGGGAGCTGGACTGAGTGTCCTCGGAGCAGTGACCCCCTTAGCCAGACCGACAGTAAGGGAGGCCGCCACGGGATCTCTCCAGGAGAGAAGGGTCAAAGGGTGACAGGCATTTGCCCCCCCCCTCCGAGGCTTCAGCCGAAAGCAAAGCCAAACTCACCCTTGTTGATGACCTCCAGCTTCCGCCTGTCCCTCGTTTCCTCTCCCAGGAGGCCTAGGCAGAGAAAAGGACACACTTAACAGTCGGGTTTCTGTTCTTCTCGTGGGGAGCAGGCAGATCCACAGGCACCCGAGTGGAAGCAAGCGCCCTCCCTCGGCCTCCCCCGGAGAGCCCCCGACGGCCACCATCGGAAGCAGGGCAGTCCCCTTGGGGGGGAATGGGGCTGAGGGCCTCAGAGATGTGGCCGGGTGACCTCCCCGCAAACAGAGAGTCTTGCCCAGCCTCAAATCCCAGGGATCTTTCGTGCCCCTCTCAGAGAAAGAAAAGGAAACAGGGCATTTACCGAGGATCCTGATGGCCGCGTCCCGGATGGAGACCTGAGGGCTTCTCAGGTGCCCGAGGATCTGCTCCTGGAAGCTGCAGGCGGCCACCTTCCTGAACCGCTTTCCCTGGGAGACAAGCCAAGAAGGATCAGGCGGTTCACCTCTGTGTGAGGAGACGCTCCTTCCCTCTCCCCTCCCTTCCCCTCCCCTCCCCTCCTCTCCCTCCTTGGGAGAGTCACAGGCGGCCTGATTCTAACCCAGGCCCAAACCATCTTCTTGGCCTCGGTAATACCTGAGAACGGAGACTCTTGATCCTGCCATGAAATCCCAAGGTCCAGGGGGGACTAGAGATGTGATAACTCCTTCCAAGGACCCGAACTGACCACCCGGGGATCTTTGCCCTGCAGTCCCACTGGGTCTCTATCGCTCTCATCCACCTCCCACCTCCGGCCACACGTCTTCTGTGGGCTTTGGAAACACTCCAAGCTCTAGTTCACCCACACCGGTGGGGCGAAAGAGAGAAGCCCCGGAGACCAGAAGCAACAAGCTCTCGATGGGCCCCCCCTCCTCCCGTGCCCCGCAGAAAGCTCCCGGTGCTCCCGACCGGAGGGAGAAGGATGGGGAAAGGCCGAGCGGGGAGACTTACGACGACCAGGCAGGTGGCCCACTTGTCGCGGATCAGGACCAGCCGCTGCAGCTTCCTGCGTCCCAGGAGGATGGCAGCGACGGGCAGGGTCTGCCAACAAGCCTGCAGAAGAAGGGTGGGAGGGAAGGGCGAGGGTCAGAGGTGGCACTACTTCCCCCTCCGGATGCAGAAGGGGGCTCTGGCGAGAGCTTTCCTCCCGTGGACCGGCAGTGGCCTCCGACTCCCGTCGGGCTGGAGGTCCTCCCCGAGGGCCACCCACTCTGCTTCCCGGGGGAGAGACTCGGGGGGAGGGAGGGAGAGGGGTCTCTTGGCCTGTGGCCCAGGTGCCTACCTCGACGACGATGGGGCTCTCGTCGTGCAGGTGGAGCAGGAGCGGTGCCAGGCTGCGGAGGGCGAGGTCTCGCAGGGCCCTCGTGGCTCCCCTGCCCAGCATGGCCCGGAAGACGTTGATGGCGAAGAGCCGGGCCATGTGGGATTCCTGTGGGGGAAGGCGAAATCCAAAGGGACCTTGACCTCTCCGGGTCGAGCTCCAAAAACAGACTGTCCCGATTTCCCCCTCTCCAATGGAGGGAAAGCGGGTTGCAGACGGGGTGGATTCCCTCCCACCTTGGAGCCCGGTTCTCTCCAGGCCAAGCCCAGCATTCTAGCCCCTAGGCCACAATGCCTCCTCCTTCTGGAAGTCTCCCCCGCCATTCCATTTGGGAACCCCCGACCCTCTGGGCTCATCCTCCCCCAGGAAACCAAGGAGGCCTCGCCCCGAAGCACCAGGGAAGGGCAGGCAGACCCAGCCCCTGAACCCACCCGCTTTCAGTCATCCGGCCTGTGAACCTGCTGTGTTGACGGCTAACCCAGGAGGAATCCCGGTTCACACGCCCGGTTCAGCATCCCATCGCTCCTCCCCTCTGGCCGCGCTGTCCCGGCACCCACCCGGCTCCTCCCCCTCCCCCTCCGATCCGCAGGGCCCCCTGACCCCAGCCCCGCCACGGGACTTACGGCGTCCAAGAGGGGGAGCACGTAGCCAGCCACGTCCGCTGCCAGCGCTGGGCTGGTGACGTCTTCCAGGCAGCGGTGCAGCTGGCTGAACAGCCTCCTGGTCTTCGGGCAGTCCGACTCCTGCAGGCTTTTCACTGCCTCCGGCAGCAGAGGCAGCAGCTCCCACACCTGAGGGAGAGGAGACACGGCCGGCTCCTTGAAGCTGCCCTTCCGGGCTCTGTGGAGAGGGCCCAGCAGGCCGGCCAGAGCGGGCAACCTCCGGAGAAGCGAAGCCAGCCCACCCGGCAAGAAGCTCTTGCGGCACCAGCCTCCTGGCAAAGACGGGCAGGGGCGCCACAGCAGGGCCACCCTCTTGTTTAGCCGCTCGTCTCTCCAGTGGGGCTTTGCAGGAGAAGCTCCTCCTGGATCGTGCCCCCAAAGACGGGGAGATGCGGCATCCAGCACAAAGAGGAGGAGGAGGAGGAGGAGGAGGAGGAGGAGGAGGGAGCCGGTTTTTAGCCCCTTCCCCTCCTGCAGCCCCTGAGATGCCAGTTCCAGAGATGCCCCAGGCGTCGCTGAAAATGGCCACCGGCGGGAACGGAGCCCGTAAGAGCAAGAAGGAGCCCCAGCTCTGCCCCCAGTGGCCTCCTTGCCAGACCCGACGTCCAGTCCTGGCCGGGGAGTGGTGGGGAAGGAAAGGCCACCGGAAAGAGGGCGCGGGTGTGAGCGGACGGCAAGGAGGGTCTCTCGCACTCACCTGCTCCGGCTTGTCTGCCACGCTCAGCATGCCATCCAGGGCCAGCGAATGCAGGGTGGCATTCGGGGACCTCAGCTGTGCCAGGAGATGGCGCAGGTCTTCCTTGGCGATGGGGGTCCCGGAGCGGCGGAGGAGCTAAGGGCAGAAAGAGGAGAGATCTGCCTCTGAACACCCTGGAGAACCCGAGGGAAGGAGTCCTCCGTCCTGTCCCCCACCCCACCCCCAAGCAGAGGCTCTCCTGTGGCGTATCCCCGGTTGGCCCCTCCGATGAAGCCCTGACTCCCCCCCCCAAAGACACGTCTGGCTCTGGCCCCCATTTCCCAGCCACCAGCAGGAGGCGGCCTGGTGGCCGGTGGAGACTTCCGGGAGGAGGCGGAGCTCAGGCCTTCCCGGCGAGAGACCCGGGGCTCGGTCCCAGCTTCTCCCCTGCAGCAAGACAGTCCGGGGGAGACGCGTCGATGGGCTGAGGGCAGCGCGGGGTGCTCAGACGCTCCCTCCCTCGCAGGGGCGGCTCCGTTCACACGGCACAGGGGTCAGGCCACCACACGCTTCGGAGCCTGAGCCTCGGAGCCCTGCAAGCCGCAGAAGAGGAACAGAGTTTGAAATGCAGGAGGGGAGGCCCTGCAGTTTTTGAGTAGCTGGGAAACACTTCTCCAGAGCAGACCTGGCAGCCCCAAATCCCACCCAACCGAGCCAGACACGGCCAGTGGGGACTGAGCAGGAAAAGACCCGGCTTGGAAACACAAAGGCATCTATTTGCGAGGGACCCATTTCAGCCAGCGAGGCCTCCTCTAAGACTGGTCTGCAGGCCTCCTCAAAGGCCGGGATCTCTCCCCTCGGACGATGGACCAGCAGAAGGCCGGAGACGGCTGCCTCGGAGGTGGGGCCCGGAAAGAGAATCCTCCCCAAAGGCTCCACCGCCTCACCCGGGGCTCCCTCTGTGGCCGAGGAGGAGCTCCCCCACCGACCCCTCGAACCAGGAGGAGGAGGAGGAGGCTTACCTCAGCGAAGATGGTCATGGCGGTGGTGGCCTGGTGTTCGTCAGGGCCACCCAGGATGACTCGGATGTATTCCGCCGTTCGCTGCAGCTCTTCAGTGGAGTGACTGTACATGGCTCTGCCACGAGGAGGAAAGGGACAAAGACCGCCGGGTGAGCGAGGGGCCGCCACAGGCGCTGCCGTCGGGAGGAACGGGGTCCCCCGCACGGGGTCCGCAGGAGGCCTCTCTCCCCCTCCCTGCCGACGGAAAGACGCCACCCCTCCTCCCCCCGACGGAGGAAGCCACCTGCGGGCCCGCCGGAGGGACTCGGCCCCAGCACTCCTTCCTCGCCCCTCACACCGCTCTCACCGGAAGAGGAGAGACACGCCGCGGTGGAACGTCGCTGCAGAGCCCAGGAGCTCCCAGATGGTGTCGTCCTTGGGGGGTCTTCAGGCCTGAACTCCTCCAGAAGCCGCCGGAGGGTGCCGACAGATGACCTGTGTGCAGAGCCAAAGCACTCGGAGTGATCCCAGGCCTCTCCCCCGTGGCAACGGGAGTGGGGGTGGGGAAGAACAGCGGCTACCCTGGCCACATCACTTTGGGGGGGGGCAGAGGAACCCAGAAGTAATGGAGGGTAGCTCTAGGAAAAATGGGGAACAAGCTTCTGATGATTCCTAGAGCGCTCGTATGTCTCTCCTGGATTTCCCCGGAAGCGATACAGGGACATAGGGGAAGCTACGTGACCCTCCCCTTTCCTAGCCCCCGACCCTCCCGCCCTTGCCAGCCGTGGGGCCCCGGCCACCCTGGAATGACTCACCGGGCCAGCCTCTCGGAGTCAGCCTCGGCACTCTCCGGCACGTGGCTCGGAGTGGTCCCTGGGGCCCCACGATGGAGGTGGGACACCCAGAAGACCAAGTTCAGGCAGGCAGCCTCCCACCGCGCTTGCAGGACGAGGCGCAGGCTTAAGGGAGGCTGCTCGAGGAGCATCGGGAGGACGTGGGCAGCCTAGAGGGAGAAGAGTGCGGTGAGTTGGGGTCCTCCGCTTCCCTGGGCTATGGGGTGGGGGGACGCTGGGAATCCCTCCAACCCCAGAGGGGAGTGCTCCTCAGAGCCTGGGAAGGTAGGGTGAGTGGGGGAGGAGGGGGAGGCCGGGAGGGCGAGAGCAGAGTGAGGAGTCAGCCAGTCCATCCATCCAAAAGAGGACTGGAGGTGAGTGGGCGGGACAAAGAGAACCGACAGGAACGTCACGTGCAAGGAAGGAAGAGGGCTTCCTGGGAAAGATCAGGATTAAAGTGGTCTCCCATGAACCAGAGGGGGGGCGGGGAGCAAAAAACGAGGCACAAAAATGCCCCTGAAATTCAGGCCGTGTGCAGCCAGAACCAATAGGAAAAGCTCCGTGCGGGAAAGCCCTCTTCCGAGAGGTCTAATCCCAAGAAAGTGAGGCTTCCGGTGCTGGCCGGAGAACTCCTCACTGCCCCCAGCAAAACGAAGATCGTTGGGAAAGGGGGAAAGGGAACCCTCGTCATGAAACCGGAACCTCGGGTTTGGCCCGAGCCTCCCTCAGACACTCACCGCCGACCGCAGGGTGGCACTCTCCTCCTCCGAGAGGAGGGGCTTCTGCGGCTGCCCCTGCAGACAGGCCATCAGGTGGCGTAGGACCTCCTCCGCGTGGCAGGACCGGCTCACCAGCATCCCCCACAAGGTGGCCGCCGAGCTATGAATCGAGACAAGGAGAGGCTTAGCCCTGGCTGGCAAGCCAGACAAGTGAATGGCAGAGGGCAACGGCCCTCCTTCCAGGGCGCTGCTGCTGCTGCTGCTGCTGCTGGTGGCAGCGGAGAATGAGCAGGGCCAAAGCCAGGGAGGGAGTCCTCCACCACTGCCTTCTCCTCCCCTCCTCCCCCCAGGCACCACCCGGCTTCCCCGACTGCTCCTCCCCCCAGCCCCCGCTCTCCCACCGGCTTTTCACAGTTTGACTCAGCCCTCCTCTCTTCCCACGTGGCAGGTTTGGGACTCTCTCTTTTCCCCCTCCTCGCCAAGAGAAAAGTGTTTCCTCGATGCTGGAGGAACAACGACCCTCAGGCTAGGCGGCCAGAACCACAGGGCCACGACCGTTCCGGCTTCCCTGAAAGTGAATGTGTGCAAAACGGCCGCACCTAAAGCACGTGTTCTGCCACCCGGCGGAGGCTCCTCCCGAGGCACAACGGAACCTCAACAATGCTACCGGGACCACGTCAAGAGCCACAGGAAGGGCTCCGACCGGGGAAGAAGTCCACAGGGGCCACGTGGCAATGGAAGCACTGCCGCTGTGCTCCTGGGGAAGCTCACAGGACACGGCAGAGGGACCCTCTGGAGAAGGTCCAATGTTTTCCAGGGCACAGGAGGATTGTGGGGTGGTACCTGTTCCACAGCGGTGAGCAGCTCAGGAGGGTGTGGACCACCTCGCTCAGGTGTTGGTCCCTGAGCGAGTGGAGGATGCAGATGACATCCTCGTGGGCGAACCGGTCCTGGAAGGAGTCCAGATGGCCGTGCAGGAACCTCACGATCTCCGGAACCTGGACGGGCAGCAGAGAGACAGGTGCAGGGTCAGGCGAGTCCTCGCCCTGTGTCCCCTTCTCCAGGAGAACGAGACCAGCGTCCTCAGGGCTTTGCAAAGGAAAGGACACACCTCCCTGCCAGATGCCTGACTTTCTGGCTCCGGCAACACTCTTCTCCCTGCAGGCAGGCTGGCCTCTTTTCCCATTACCTTTTGCTCTGGTCGGAGAGTGCGAGTTTCTATCTGTGAGGCTAGAGTCGGTGTTAGCCGTGACTTGTTATTCCCTGGGGAAGTTCCCACAAAAGCCACCGGGCTCTAGTGGGAGGTCATTTGGTCGAAACAGCAAGCATCATCAGTCAAGATGCTCCTTCGAGGGCTTCCCGGGTGGGAGGATCCACGGGAAAGAGCTCTCCTGGGAGCCCGAGACCCCTCCTGGGGAAGGAGGGACGGAGTCCGGGTGGGAAGGACACTTCCTCTGGATCTGCCTCTGGGGACGCTGCTGTGGCGGCAGTCCCAAGGGCCGAATGGGAAGTCTCCCAGTTTCGGTGCTGCTTGAGGGCCACGTGGCTCGTGTCTCCTCCAGGATGCAACCCGGAGGGGGAGCCTCTCTCTGTGGGCAAATGCTCCGAGTAGCTCACCTTCCCCAAGGACGCAGCGGGGTCCGCTCGGAGGGCCTTTTCGATGCACACCGCGGCGTGGGTCTTCTGGGCGTTGGTATCCTGAAGCCCGTGGAGGGCGGTGAGGTAGAGGCCAGAGACCTCCGCTGGGCTGAGGACTTCCTTGAAGAGCTGCGAGGGAACGGGAAAGAGGGTGGGGCGGGGGCTCAGCTGAGGCCTGCGGAAGGAGGCTGGGCATAGGAGGATCTCCCAGCCCAGCGGAGTCGGGGCCTGGCTCGGAGGGAGGATCCCGTCTCCCCTCCCCGGCGGCCTTTCCTTGGCTACCCCTTGGTCTCCAGTAGCCAGGCGATTTGGGCTTCTTCTGGACTGCTACTTCCCTTCAAAGGGCAGAGGCGCCCCAAGGAATAGGAGGGCCTCACGGCTTCCTTGGGGGAAGGTCCCACCCGTACGCTTCTCAATCTTCTCAGCCCGGATGGGAACGCCCCGATGGGGAGCAGCAGCCAGACAGGGCAGAGGAGACGAGAAGATGCCTTCGGGGTCCCGAAGAGGAGCCCCCGAGCTGCCTGCTGCCGACTCCATCCACCGGCACATCTCATTGATTGACGCCAGTCGACGAGAACCTGAATCCACCATCGGATGTGCCAGTGGCAGGGGGACCGAGGGGAGGGTTGCAGCGATTCTGGGGGGGGGGGCTATTCTGCATTGTGGCTAAAAGGGCCCGGGATCACTCAGGCTGCCCCTCCCGTGCCCTCCCCTTTCACTCTGCCGGGGCCCCCCGTAACCCTGACACCCCACCACTTTCTCCTTCCCGAATGAGCCCGGCCACGACAACCGGGGGAGGGGGTGATGGTTACCGTGGCGATGACCATGGCGTTCTTCCAGGGGTCCTCCTTCTCCTCACCGTCCCCCTCTCTCCTCAGCACCCGAGCCAGCAACTCCTGCTCCGCCGTCCCTTTGCCTGGAAGGGGCACACAAAGCTCTGAGCCGGGCTCGAAGCCACCGGGCGTCCTGCTCCTGGGACCTCCAAGGAGGGCCCGAGGGCTTCCCGGAGGCACCCGTGCTGCCACAGAAGGGCACCCAGGGGCAAGCCGGGCTCCAGGGACTCAGTTCCCTCCACAACGGCACAGAGAAGAGCCACAAGACAGATATATCCTGGGAAACTGCAAGTCACGGCTAGTTCCGGGTTTTGGGAGGCCCTTCTCAAAGTGTTCCCAGCTCCCCCAAACCCCTGACCAGGCCTACCTTCTTGCCCCTCCAGACTCTGCCCAGAAATCTTTATTACGGTTCGTAACCAGCACAGACAGTCCAACCGAGCATACATACATCCAACCTGCCCACCCGCGAGCTCTTCCGTCACCGGCCGTCACGGGGGGTTTACACTCGTGGGTACAGCCAGGAGTGCCCCTGCCAAGACTACCAGGCACACTGATGCCACAAGGATGGCACCACCACCCCCGCCCTCTTCTCCAGCCACGCCAGGCGGTCCAGGTGGCAAAGCCCCCAGCAGCTCGGAAGGATTTTCTTACCCCGACACCGGGCAGCGAAGGCGTACAGGTGACGAAGGCCTTCTGCTGCCCAATAGGCGACCATCTGGTTCTCATCAAAAAGACACAGCATCATACGTCCAATGAGCTGGCCCATCACTGGGAAATCTGCCGTGGCCTAAGAGGAAAGAAACCAGAACCTGACTGGAGTGAGGGACACACAAACAACGACATCCCGGGACTGCACCTGCTCCCCCACCCCGGTCAGGGCTAACAATTGCCTGGCGTCAGGGGCCCAAACCCTATCAAGGGCCTCGACAGCAGCCAGTAGACCTGATCCCTGCCTCCAGGCTCACGTTCCTACTCTCCATTCCAGCTGCGTGTGAAGACAAAAAAGCTGAATCAAAGGACGGACCCAAAAGGGATCTGTACCCACATTTTGCCAGGAGGAGCATCCTGCTGACCCAGGAGCTGGGTAGAGATGCCAGCCTCCAGGTGGGACCTGTGGATCCGCCGGCATGACACCTCCTCTCCAGACGACTGGGGTCAGTCCCGCCCCCCCCCCGGAGAAAAGGGAGGCTTTGGAGGGTGGACTCTGTGGCCTTGTACACCTCCGAGGTCCTCGTCCTCCCCGGGCTCCATCCCCAAATCTCCAGCCGTTCCTCATCCTGGATCTGGCAACCCTACCTCCTCCCCCAACGAAAGGACAGCAGGGGTGTGCGGTGCACCACTCACTTTGTAGCCACTTCTCAAGGCACTGCAGATCCTGGCAAGCATTTCCGTAGTTGTCTTCCGCTCCAGGGCATTCCTGGAAGCCGTCCAGGGCATCAGGACCTTAGAAGGAGCAGATAAGGCCCATGGGTGCCAACACAAAGGACGCCTCTCCTGGCCTGGCCTGGTCTAGCCTGGCCTGGCCTGAAAGGGCCCTGGGGAGCCAGGATGGGTCCCGCTGGGGAAGGTGACAGGCACTCCCCTCCATGGCCTCCCCGTCCCCAAATGGGCCACGCAGGACTTTTCCTCAAGGGTCTCCCCGGGGCTCCTTCTGCCCCACCTCTCACCGAGTGCCTTCCCTGTCCAAACTGGGCCCGGCTGAAAGGACCTGAGTGCTGAGAAAAGACCATCCTCTGCTGGGAATCCTGCACCTTTGCTGCCAGGCACTCTAGGCAGGCCCGGGGGGCGAGGCGGACCGGCAGGAAGGCTGAAAAGAGGGTGTGTTCCTACGGCCCCGGCCGCATGGTCCTCATGCCCCGAGAAGCCTGCAGCGTTCAGGTTTGGGCAGGGGTGGCCTCAGTGATTCTGGGGCCTGGGGGAAAGTCAAGGATGCGGCTCCCGATCGCTCCAAAGCAGAAGGAGACCTCCCCAGCTTCCATCCCCCACCCCTGCATCAAGGGGCAGCAGCAGCGTTGGGAGCTCTGGCAGGAGGCAGCCCTCAGCGGTAGGGGTCACCCCCATCTCTGTCCCTTGTGCTGTTCAGCTCTGGCGCTTGTGCCTTCCTCCCTCGCCCTGGGCTGGCCTGCCGAGGCACTGCGAGGAAGGACCTCAGTGGGCATCTTCCCCATGGCTCACGCCTGACGTCCACCCAACGCCTCCCCTTGGGTGAGTCTCCTCGGACTGGCCCTGCTCCACGTACCCCACGACTCACCTCGACTACCTGGATGAGCAGATCCGAGGGGAAGAAGCGGAAGCCTTCAACGGTGGTGGTGGCCTCACAGAGGGTGCCGAGCTGCTCCAGAAACTGCATCTTCTGAGCGATGTCCTGAAGGGAAACCGAGGCAAGGGGGAAATCATGGTAGGGAAAGGAGCCCAGAGAGGAGGAGGGAGGGAGGGAGGCAAGGGGGCTGCCTCAGGTGGTGGAACCTGACTGGGGGGCGGCCATCTGGTCCTTTCCTGGCTCTCCACTCCTTGGCCATGGAAGGACCTCCCCCGAAGACCCCAGAGGGCTTCACTGGGTTTTTCTGGGAACGATCTGGGGAGCTGGGCTGTGCCGGGGGACTATGGCCTGATTTTCAGGTTACCCTCCCAGCCAATGAGCCGGGGGACTGACCTGACACCCTTCAAGAGCAGTCTGGCACGGTGGGGTAGGGTGGCCAGATCCAGGTTGGGAAACTCCTAGAGATTTGGGGGTGGAGCCTGGGGAGGACAGAGACATCAGTGGGGTACTGTGCACCCTCCAAAGCAGCACTTTTCTCCAGAGGAACTGATCTCCCTAGTCTGGAGATGAGCTGTCCTTCTGGGGGATGCGGAGGTCCCACCTGGAGGCTGGCATGCCTAGTCTAAAGGGTTCCAGGACGCGTTGAGGGAGGCCAAGGGGGGGGGGATACCTGTTCGCTGGTCTGGAGGAAGGCACGGACAAAGCTCAGGGCGTCTGCCTCCACGGATAGATCTTCAACTCCTGGAAAAGGAAGTTCTCGATTCAGATGATGACAAGATTGTCTCTTATACGGACATGAAACAGTTCTGAATCTTTGTGGCCAGGGAAGAAGGGGGGAAAGAACACACGGGTCCCGCCCCTGCCGGAGACCCCAAGAGGCTTTGGAAGTGCCCACTGGTTCCTCACCCAGACAGCCAGGGTCCCCCTCCCCCTCTCTCTCCCCTCCCCTCCATGGGGCTTCTGCTGGCCACCCACCACTTTAGCTGCCAAGGCTCCCTTCCCCCTAGAATCCTGGGGGATGTAGGCTGGAGAGAGGGCCTGGAGACCCCCTGCTCCTGGAACCAGAGTTCTCAGGGCTTCCCGGGCAGCGGAAAGGGCCACGTGGCCGTCTTGAGAGCCGAATGACAAGTCACGGGGAAGATCCGTGATTGACTGGCTTCCCCCAAGCTGTCTTCCACACAGAAATCTCGCACCCGCACCCATGAGTAAGCCGCTCCGAGCCCGGCTAGGGAAAAGGCAGGCTCCTCTCTGGGACCTCTTCCTCCCCTATCCTAGAGCGAAGAGCAGTGCAGGGAATGGTGCCGTGGGGAAGGGATAACGCCTCGCCTTCCCCGGCTGGGGCTCAAAGTCCCATTAGCTGCGGCTGTCATTTGGAAGGGTGACACGTGCCCGGGCCTTTCCAAGGGAGCCGCTCTCCCCTTTTAAGGTCCAGGACATGTCGGGAGATCTCTCCAGTGGAGCACGCCCTTTTCCGCAGACCCCACAGGGAGGGCATCCCCGGCAGGCAGCGAGAGCTGGTTTGGGAGCCCTCAGAGGGCCCCGGGAGGCCTGCAGGTTCTCTCCCGCTGCAGAGCACACCCTTCCCCACCGACATCACGGTGTGACCTCCTTGGCCTTCCCAGCCCGGGCAGCCTCCCCCCACCCCCGGCCAGTCACGCCAGCCCCGAGGCAGGGAGTCTCTTCCTCCAGCCATGGACAGGCCGGGCTGCAGGAGCTCCGCTCTGCTCTTGGGAAGGACGGGGCGGGTGGGTGGGTGCCTGGGGGCTCACCTTCGACAGGGGCGGCAGAGGCCGGCGGAGTAGCCTCCTCTTCCAGGGGCGCCGGTCGATCCTCCGCCAGTCTTCGGCTGGGCCCCGGGGTCTCTCCCCAGGCATAGAAGGGGACAGGTCTGGGGGGAGCCTCTTCCTCCGACATTCCTGAAAGGGGCAGGGAAGGAGGGGTCAGGAAGCTTCCGGAAGCTCTTGCCAGAGGACGCGGGGATGGTCACCCGGGCAGACCTCCAGCCATCCATCCATCCGCCTCTAACAGGACCAATTTCAAGGGCTCCGGACCGCCCCCCATGCCCCGTTCGGTCGGATGGCAAGTCTCACGTGGGGGAGGCGCAGAGGCTCCAGCTGGGCTTGGGCTCTGTGGTCCTTCTGGAGGCCAATGGGAAGGGGATACAGCTGCTGCCTGAGGAACAGAAGCCCCCCCCCAGATCCCCCCGCCCACCACGGCCTCTGAAAGGGCGAATGTGGTTTGTGAAGACCCGCTGTCATCCCAAGCGCCATCCCTTCCACTGGCCAGCCTGGGGGAGGCAGAGGTGGTCCCCAGCAGGACCCGCCGATGGGCTCCGTGGTCCTCTGGGCCCAGCGAGACAGGAGTGCGGCCGGGCTCCGGAGGAGGAACCGCCCCCCCGCCCCGAGGAAGGAGGAGGCGCCCGAGGGCAGCAGAAGCCCCGGCAGGAGGGGAGGGCGGAGGCCCCCGGCCAGGCCTCGAGACCCCCCTCGCCCCTTCCAGGACACGGCCTCGGTCCCCTGGGGAGGGAGGCGGGGGGGCCCAGAGCGGAAGCAAAGCGCCAGATCGGGTTCCCCGGCCTCCGCCCCCACCTCAGGATCTGGTACGTCGCTCCAAGGAGAAATCTTTTGGGCTGGGAAGCAGGGAGCTCTGGAAGAAGCGTCTGCCTCCCTGGAGCTCTGGATGCGCTCTGAGGCTCTGGGAGCTCCAGGCAGGGAACCACGGCAACCCCCTGGGTTCTAGAACCTGCCCTCCAACTGCCGCTCCCAGCAGGTTCCGCGGGCCAGCCGGCCGGCCAAGGCACCGTCTTCTAGATGGGCAGAGGGGCAGGCGGAGGGACCAGGCTGCCCGCTTGGAAACCGGCCCTTCCCACTGTCCCTCTCCTGTCGGTCTGATCCGCAGCATCTATCAGGGGAAGCCCTTGAGCTCCAGGCCTCCCGGAGAAGCCGCAACTGTCCCTTCCTGCCTATTAAACCTCTGTTAAAGGGACAGGCACTGTTTTTTCTTTCTTTTCTTATGATCTCAAGTATTTTTTTAAAGGAACATGTTTTACAAGCATACATTTAGCACAGCACCAAACTCAGCAAGGGAGAGCAAAAGAAATGGGGGAAATGGAAATCCTCCGCCCCTTCCTCTCTGCATGCCCTGTCAGACGTTAAACTAGGACAGGCCCCTGCTTGGCCAGGTGCTCGGGAGGCAAAAGCTGTCGGAGGCTAGGCTGGTCCCAGCTGAAGGGCATGAATGGTGCGCTCCTCTCACTGGAGACCATTGACAAGCCTCACTGTCCGGAACGGTCCTCGCAATGCACCCAGGTCCCTCTCTTCCCCGCCCGCCTTGTCTTCCACGGAGGCCTGGCAATGGGGCCTGGGGGTCTCCTGCTCTTCGATGCAACCACACACCCCTGTGGAAGGAGCACTTGAGTCGCTGTCTTCCAACTCTGCATGTGTCTCGACCCACTGGGGTGACGAAGGGCCGAAAGGGACACCAAGGGGAACCAAAAGGACGGGTTGGTTTCAGGCACCCCACCCGACAGCTGCCTTCTGGAGCTCCGGGGACTGGGACTGGTGGTTCTCCTCGACTCGTGCCGAGGAGAGCAGGGAGGCCCCAGAGCTGCTGCTGCCGCCGCCACCGCTAGGGTTGCCAGGTCCAGGATGGGAAATACCTGGAGACTTTGGGGGTGGTCTGGGAGAGGGTGGGGTTTGGGGAGGGGAGGGGCCTCAGCATGGCACAAAGCCACAGAGTCCACCCTCTGAGCAGCCATTTCCTCCAGGGGAGCTGGTCTCTCTCAGCCGGGGATCAGTTGTCAAAGCGGGAGATCTCCAGGCCCCACCTGGAGGCTGGTAACCCTGGCCACCACCTCTGAACCAGCCAATGGGAGCTGCAGATGGGGAAAGGTGGAGACCCGACAGGGGACCCAGGACCAGTGTTCTCTCTAAGCTGAGTTAGTGTGTGCTAGCTCACAGTTCTTTAGCCTCCGGCTCACACGTTTTTGTCTTAGCTCAGGGAAAATGGCTCCAGAGCAAATTAATTTATGCAGGAGCCAAACTGCTCGCTCACAACTTTTATGCCAGTAGCTCACCAAGTGGAATTTTTGCTCACAAGACTCCAAGCTTAGGGGGAACATTGCCCAGGACTCTTCCGAAGTCGGGCTTTGGGGCGTGGAGACAGAACGGTTAGTCTGCACCAGTGAAATGTCAGACCTTTGGTGACGTCTCCCTGTCTGGCTCTCTGAGGAGTCCCAGGAGGCCAGCGGGGTTTGCCGGGCCTGGTGGGGAGCAGCCGTGCCACGTCGAATGCTCATGAACCCGTCAGACAGGATGCCGCCCCCCGCCCCCGCCCCAGTCAGCCATATACTCCCTACACTTTCACATCCCACAACTGCTGGTTGATTGTACATTTTTGCCTCAGTTGTGTGTGCCCTTTTCAATAAACTTTGTTCTTTCTCTCTCTGAAAAGCAAGCCGTCTCATGCTTGTCTGTTTTACCACCGTTCCTGATCCAGGCCTGGGTGGGTGGGTGCGTGCTCTGATCCAGATTGTCTCCCCTAGAACCCTTTCTCAGAATTCCCACTGGTATCCTCGTGATGACCTCCCTGCCATGAGGTAGGCAGTAAACTGTGTGAGGGTGAAAAAATCCTGTGAGGCGGCATCTGGCCCAGGAAACCCGTCACAACCCCAATTAGCCTCTCTTTCTTTCTTTCTTTCTTTCTTTCTTTCTTTCTTTCTTTCTTTCTTTCTTTCTTTCTTTCTTTCTTTCTTTCTTTCTTTCTTTCTTTCTTTCTTTCTTTCTTTCTTTCTTTCTTTCTCTCTCTCTCTCTCTCTCTCTCTCTCTCTCTCTCTCTCTCTCTTTCCCTTAATTCACATTCATTCCCCTGCATAGGTGTAATGATAACGCCTGTGTTATAGATGTGATTACACTTGTTTTAAAGTGATTGTAGTTTTAATCTGTGTGCCTTTTAGGAAGCTGGAATGCTACAGGTGTGTGTTCAGGTCCTGCTAATCCATTCTTTGCTTCTGGCAGAGAGGAATGTGAAGGTTGGTAGCTTTTTAAAGATAGCGTGGACAGGGGTGCAGTGCGGCCTGCCCTTTTCTCTCTGCTACCCTGGAACCACCACCCCCAGTGGTCATTGGTGCATTTAAATGTTGCCAGACACTCCGCGTGATGGAGGAGAGTCACCCAAAACCGATTTTTTTTGTGGTACCCCCGATCACCCCAATAATAGTGCCCAGAGGTCCCCCTTGTCGAGATGAGACCGTTGAGGGGTCACTCAATACCCCGAAATGAAACCAAGTGCCGCTTGGGTGTTCTACCTCACAGGGTCGGCGTAGGCTAAAATTGCCAAAAAAGCTCCTACAGCCCCCAAATCGCACGTGCCACCTCGGGACACTCCCCCTGACCTCTCCTAGAAGGCTGGGGTTCTCTAGAGCATGCCTCTATACCGTGGTGCACACTGCGGGACCTGCGTTTTGTTTATTGCAATTCCCCTATGATTTATTTCCCCAGGGTTTATTTCTCTTCACACAGAAGGGAAAGAGACCAGCTTGGGTACCCTGTGAGGAGGGGGGAGGGGCTGCACACAACCTGGCAAGCGCTTTATTTCAGTTCCTTATCATTTTATTTCCATTTCATACAGAACGTGCATAAAAGGAAGGGAGGGGAGAGTATGTGCTACTTTGTAGGAGGGTGGGGACCTTAGCACACAGACACCTCAAAAAAGTGATTTCACATTGAGGCAGATCCCCCCCCCTTGGATACACACCTCAAATAACCAGTCAGCAAGCACTGTTGCCAGTGACACAGCCTGGCTCTGGGAGGCTGGTAAGAGAGGAAGTGAGTGGGGAAACAGCCCAGCTCTTGACACAATGACCCGGCAAACATTCTGGGGGAAGTGTTTATGCACACGTGGAATCTTGAACTGCATGCTTAGTTTGGGGAAGGAGTTTCAACAGAAGCCCGTTCATGAGATTGCAAAAACTCCCGCCTTCTGCATTTGCTTCAAGCTCCAATCTAATTGGCTGCCTCCTTTGCCTGCCCCCAATCCCACCCAGTAGCGTGCGCGCGGGCTGGATTCTCTCTTTGGAAGCCATTCTGCTAAAAAACTTTGGGAGGGACGCATGGCTCTACTTTCCACAGGCTGACTTTATTTTAAGAAGGATTTTTTAAACTGTAGCTGAGGATTCTCTCATTTTGCCATTTGAGAAAATGGGTTTGTTTGTTTCTCTCTCTCTCTCTTTATTTTTTAAAGGATTTTTTTTTAAAAAATCTCTTTGCAAGCTTTAGCTCTCTGGGGGTTTCCTGCTTGCATACTTTAATGGGAAGGGGGGGGCAGGGACTATGGCGCCCTCTCTCTCTCTCTTTCTCTGGGAAAGTAAGCTTTAAAACTCTTGTTTGCTGGTTGTCTTTTTTTTTTTAAAGGCTGCTTGCAAACTAACTATGCTTGTGGGTTACAACTTTTACTTGCGTGCGGTGTAGATTAAAATGGAAGCTAGGAACCAGTGTTGTGGAGTGTTTTCCTGGTAAGGATTTTTTTTTTGCCTCCCTTTGCTAAAACTTTGAGAAGGAGCCTTCATGTAGCTGTTTAAACTGTATTTTTTTTGTAAAAAGCTGATTGCTTTTTGAAGGGAGCTGTGGTGGGGGGGACGACTCTATGCTCTCAACTGGATCTAAGGTAAAGGTAAAGGTTCCCTTGCTCGAAAGCCAGTCGTATCCGACTCTAGGATTGCGGTGGTCATCTCCGTTTCAAAGCCGAAGAGCCAGCGCTGTCCGAAGACGTTTCCGTGGTCATGTGGCCGGCATGACTAAACACCAAGGCGCATGGAACGCTGTTACCTTCCCACTGAAGTGGTACCTATTTAGCTACTTGCAATTTCTTGCTTTCGAACTGCTAGGTTGGCAGGAGCTGGAACTAGAGACGGGAGCTCACCCCGTCATGCGGCACTCACGGGTCTTGAACTGCTGAACTACTGACCTTCCTCAGCCTGCAGTTCAGCATCTTAACCACTTGAGCCACCACAGCTCCAACTGGATCTGCCATCCCTTTAAAGGAAGGGGGTCTGTTTGCAAACTAACTCTGTCTCTCTCTCTCTCTTCTTGCTTCTGTGTGTTTCAAATTAACACCGCTTTCTATGGAGTAAAGTCTGTTTGCATTTTGAAGGCTTAGATTTGCACTCTCTGCTGCAAACCTTGCTTTGCTGGTGGGTTTTTAAAGGGGGGCTGAAATTCACATGATGGGAAACCCTGCCTTTTGGAGGGTCTGTGCACTCTTTCTCTCTCCGGGGCTTGCCTCTTTAAAACGAACACGGCTTTTTCCTTCTCTCCAGTAACAGAGGGGAAACACATGCCTTTTTTTGGGGGGGGGGCACGCTTTGCAAGGACTGGTGCTTTGCTCTGAGGCCCATCTCCCTGGGGGTGGGGGCATCTCACACAGCCATTTCTGCAGTAAACACTGTTTGCACAATGTACAGAAAACAAATTCTACAGGCTTGCCTGTTCTCCCTTTCAAAATAAATAAATAAATAAATAAATACAAGTTTGCAGTAAGCACACACACCCTTGTACAAAATTAAAAAACACACACAGACGCTCGCTGTTTTATCTTCTCCAACAGTTCAGCCCTGAATCATAAACATTTCCTGTACAGCGCAGCCTTCTCCCTTCTAGACAACAGCGGGGGGGGGGCAGTCATCAGATGGTTTCCGGTCTCTGGTTAGATGAAGTGGATACCCCATCACTACTGGCATGGAATCCAACGCAGACGGCTCCCTTTCCCCCAGGGAGGTGGTGGTGGTAATCCCTTTTGTGAAGTGGCCATGCAAGGAGTCCACCTCACATTGTTTGCTCAGGCAAAGGAGGCAACCATCAGGCCCAAGAGAACTGGGCAGTTTACCACAATACCCGTGGCATTTTTTAATACTTGCATTAGGAGAAATATACATACTGCAGTTCATTACTGTTACTTTGTTGCCTTGTTATATTATCAATTTGCCTCCAGAATTAAATTATTACTTTGCCTCCAGGTTGATTTCTGTATCCGTATTTACTCTTTTTATATTTCTGCGTTGCTAATTAATAATTTCTTTCTTTCTCTATAATGCCGAGGAAAAGAGGCTGTCCTTTTGAGGACTCTTCCTTAACTGCGAGAGAGTTGGAGAGGTAGGTTGTGATCACACAAGCAGTTTGGCCCGAGAAAGGCACTCCTCCCCTCCGGATCAAGTGGGCGCAGCCACACAGCCACGTCTGTCAGGCGTTCCCCAGTCATACTTCTCCCGCCATAGAATGACTTGGAGCCGGGTTAGAGAGGCACCACGTCACTAGTGGTGTTGCCGGTTCCCCGCACTGTCATTGTGCATGGCCGGATGTCTGAACGCGAGGGAGCACGTGCAGAATGGATTGGGCAGTCTGAACCTGCAGATCCAGTCAGCCGCTAGGGAGGCTTTTTTAAAAAAACAATTGCCCATAGATGCATGTGTGCGCGTGAGCATGAGCACACTAGTGCATATGCGCGTGCATGCACACTTATGCTTGTGCATGAATTTTTGAATTTTCATAGCAGCATGCTCCATGGTTGAGGCGCTGCAATAATGTGGATGCTTTACCACGGGATGTCTCCATGGGTAACCCACAGCAGGGCGTGCTGTGTGGCTGATATGCCCTACGACACTCTAAACCAGTTCAATTAGAGGCGGCACCATATCGCTCCAAGCCGCCAATGTGACCACAGCCATAGACAGGCTAGGCACTGGACGTCCTTTCCTTCTCTCTCTCTCTGATGCTGTCCCTTTGAAGTCTCGACAGCTCTTCTAATCTCAGGGAAAAGTTTCCTTCCTTCCGGCTTTCCCCTTGCTCTCCGCACAATGCCACGTTTCTCCAGCTTGCCAACATGAGAACAGGATGCTGTCCTGTATCTCAGTCCGCCAGGCTAGTTAGAATAGAGAACCTATCTCCTCTCTATCCTGTCTAGAATACAGTTCACATAATAAAGTCCTTTATATTAGTTTTTAAATGAAGGAGAAGAGGAGGAGGAGGAGGAGGAGATTTGGATTTATACCCTGCCCTTCACTACCCAAAGGAGTCTCAGAGCGGTTTCCCTTCCCCTCCACAACAGACACCCTGTGAGGCAGGCGGGGCTGAAAGAGCTCTTTGAGAACAGCCCTAAGCCAGGACAAAGATCTCTGAGCGAGAAGCATACAACTGTGAACTAGCTCACCCCGACTCACACTAACTCCGCTTAGAGGGAACACTGGACCAGACCACTTATTTGTCCTGGAACTTCAGAGGCATCCCCAGGTGTTGGATGGAGGAGGGACTCTGTCGTCTATGGCTCTGTTGGGTAAAAGAAGCCTCTCGAGATGGGGATTGGCGTGGGGTTGGAGACGCTTGCTTCTGTTTCCCAGAAAAGAGGCTGGTTTAAGTCCAGCTCCCTTTCGCATCAATATCTGGACCCTCTGAGGGCCATCAGCGCAGAAGGCCTCTCGGAGGATTCATCCCCACCACAGATCTCTTTCCCCGGAAGAGTGCAAATCCGGAAGCATAAATAGGCCTGCCACACACACACACCCTGGTTTGGAGGGGGTTGCCTAATTCAGAGGGGCTCTTCCCTCCCCCAAAGTGACCACCCGGCCTCCCCTCCGTCTCACCCCACCTCTCCCCAGGAAATCTTTAAACACTGCTGGGGAGAGGCGGGGGCCATACACCTGCACTCCGAGCCCCGAATCCGGGCTCGGTGCAGGCATACGCAGCCCCTCCCCTTCCAAGCAAGGTTGACAAAGATCCTTTAGGCGTTGCTGGGGAGAGGCAGGGTCCTCTGCTCCCCAAGGTGATGACATCCCTTCTGAGTGATGTCATCATACTGGGGACTCCCCACCCCCTCCAGCAACGCCCCCCCAAGGTCCCCCGCTGGGGACTCTGAGGGACCGGCAACCCTAAGCGTCAAGGATCCCACACTGGTCCAGTCGGGTGTTTGGCTGGACGTAGCACAGGTGGGACGTTGGTCTTGCTGTCGCTGGGGCAGAGGCTGAGAGTTCAGGCTCATCCAGATCTGGAATACTGTGGTGGGGATGGGAGACGGAAGACAACCACGGCATCGGGCATGAAGGGAGGCTGGAAGGAGTTCCCTTTGACCACCGTTGTCTATAGTCTCGTCCCCCCCCCATACCTATGCCGGGGCCTGCAAAGTGCTGCTGCTGGTGGGGCTGGTGGTGGGGAAATCAAGGAAAGCAGGAGAGGATCTCTATGGTCAGCAGAGAAATGGGGGCGGTCTTTGCAGGAAATCCTCAGCAGCCCAGGGGGCGGTCAGACCACCCTCCACACAAAGAGTTTATGGTTCCCCTCATGGAAGGGGGAGGGGGAGGGCAAAGAGTATGTTGCTCCTCAGAGGTTAGTGTTCCCTGGAAGGGAGTATTGGACTCTCTGAATCTGGGGACAATCAACCCAGGCTCCCCGGGGGTTTTCCCAACGGGTGGTTGGGGAGGGTGGAGGGGGTTACTTGAAATCCCAAATACTCAGACACGTTTGTTTTGGAGTCCCAAATACTCAGACACCTTTGTTTTGGAGTCCCAAATACTCAGACACGTTTGTTTTGGAGTCCCAAATACTCAGACACGTTTCTTTTGGAGTCCCAAATACTCCGACACATTTGTTTTGGAGTCCCAAATACTCAGACACGTTTGTTTTGGAGTCCCAGATACTCAGTTTGTTTTGGAGTCCCAAATACTCAGACACGTTTGTTTTGGAGTCCCAAATACTCAGACACGTTTGTTTTGGAGTCCCAAGTACTCAGACACGTTTGTTTTGGAGTCCCAAATACTCAGACACGTTTGTTTTGGAGTCCCAAATACTCAGACACATTTGTTTTGGAGTCCCAAATACTCAGACACATTTGTTTTGGAGTCCCAAATACTCAGACACGTTTGTTTTGGAGTCCCAAATACTCAGACACGTTTGTTTTGGAGTCCCAAATACTCAGACACGTTTGTTTTGGAGTCCCAAATACTCAGACACGTTTGTTTTGGAGTCCCAAATACTCAGACACGTTTGTTTTGGAGTCCCAAATACTCAGACACGTTTGTTTTGGAGTCCCAAATACTCAGACACGTTTGTTTTGGAGTCCCAAATACTCAGACACCTTTGTTTTGGAGTCCCAAATACTCAGACACGTTTGTTTTGGAGTCCCAAATACTCAGACACGTTTGTTTTGGAGTCCCAAATACTCAGACACGTTTGTTTTGGAGTCCCAGATACTCAGACACGTTTGTTTTGGAGTCCCAAATACTCAGACACGTTTGTTTTGGAGTCCCAAATACTCAGACACGTTTGTTTTGAAGTCCCAAGTATTCAGACACGTTTGTTTTGGAGTCCCAAATACTCAGACACGTTTGTTTTGGAGTCCCAAATACTCAGACACGTTTGTTTTGGAGTCCCAAATACTCAGACACGTTTGTTTTGGAGTCCCAAATACTCAGACACGTTTGTTTTGGAGTCCCAAATACTCAGACACGTTTGTTTTGGAGTCCCAAATACTCAGACACGTTTGTTTTGGAGTCCCAAATACTCAGACACGTTTGTTTTGGAGTCCCAGATACTCAGACACGTTTGTTTTGGAGTCCCAGATACTCAGACACGTTTGTTTTGGAGTCCCAGATACTCAGACACCTTTGTTTTGGAGTCCCAAATACTCAGACACCTTTGTTTTGGAGTCCCAAATACTCAGACACCTTTGTTTTGGAGTCCCAAATACTCAGACACGTTTGTTTTGGAGTCCCAAATACTCAGACACGTTTGTTTTGGAGTCCCAAGTACTCAGACACGTTTGTTTTGGAGTCCCAAATACTCAGACACGTTTGTTTTGGAGTCCCAAATACTCAGACACCTTTGTTTTGGAGTCCCAAATACTCAGACACGTTTGTTTTGGAGTCCCAAATACTCAGACACGTTTGTTTTGGAGTCCCAAATACTCAGACACGTTTGTTTTGGAGTCCCAAATACTCAGACACGTTTGTTTTGGAGTCCCAAATACTCAGACACGTTTGTTTTGGAGTCCCAGATACTCAGACACGTTTGTTTTGGAGTCCCAGATACTCAGACACGCTTGTTTTGGAGTCCCAGATACTCAGACACGTTTGTTTTGGAGTCCCAAATACTCAGACACCTTTCTTTTGGAGTCCCAAATACTCAGACACCTTTCTTTTGGAGTCCCAAATACTCAGACACGTTTGTTTTGGAGTCCCAAATACTCAGACACGTTTGTTTTGGAGTCCCAAATACTCAGACACGTTTGTTTTGCAGTCCCAAATACTCAGACACGTTTGTTTTGGAGTCCCAAATACTCAGACACGTTTGTTTTGGAGTCCCAAATACTCAGACACGTTTGTTTTGGAGTCCCAAATACTCAGACACGTTTGTTTTGGAGTCCCAAGTACTCAGACACGTTTGTTTTGGAGTCCCAAATACTCAGACACGTTTGTTTTGGAGTCCCAAATACTCAGACACGTTTGTTTTGGAGTCCCAAATACTCAGACACGTTTGTTTTGGAGTCCCAAATACTCAGACACGTTTGTTTTGGAGTCCCAAATACTCAGACACGTTTGTTTTGGAGTCCCAAATACTCAGACACGTTTGTTTTGGAGTCCCAAATACTCAGACACGTTTGTTTTGGAGTCCCAAATACTCAGACACGTTTGTTTTGGAGTCCCAAATACTCAGACACGTTTGTTTTGGAGTCCCAAATACTCAGACACGTTTGTTTTGGAGTCCCAAATACTCAGACACGTTTGTTTTGGAGTCCCAAATACTCAGACACGTTTGTTTTGGAGTCCCAAATACTCAGACACGTTTGTTTTGGAGTCCCAGATACTCAGACACGTTTGTTTTGGAGTCCCAGATACTCAGACACGTTTGTTTTGGAGTCCCAGATACTCAGACACGTTTGTTTTGGAGTCCCAGATACTCAGACACGTTTGTTTTGGAGTCCCAAATACTCAGACACCTTTCTTTTGGAGTCCCAAATACTCAGACACCTTTGTTTTGGAGTCCCAAATACTCAGACACCTTTGTTTTGGAGTCCCAAATACTCAGACACGTTTGTTTTGGAGTCCCAAGTACTCAGACACGTTTGTTTTGGAGTCCCAAATACTCAGACACGTTTGTTTTGGAGTCCCAAATACTCAGACACCTTTGTTTTGGAGTCCCAAATACTCAGACACGTTTGTTTTGGAGTCCCAAATACTCAGACACGTTTGTTTTGGAGTCCCAAATACTCAGACACGTTTGTTTTGGAGTCCCAAATACTCAGACACGTTTGTTTTGGAGTCCCAAATACTCAGACACGTTTGTTTTGGAGTCCCAGATACTCAGACACGTTTGTTTTGGAGTCCCAGATACTCAGACACGTTTGTTTTGGAGTCCCAAATACTCAGACACGCTTTCTTTTGGAGTCCCAAATACTCAGACACGTTTTTCTTTTGGAGTCCCAAATACTCAGACACCTTTGTTTTGGAGTCCCAAATACTCAGACACGTTTGTTTTGGAGTCCCAAATACTCAGACACGTTTGTTTTGGAGTCCCAAATACTCAGACACGTTTGTTTTGGAGTCCCAAATACTCAGACACGTTTGTTTTGGAGTCCCAAATACTCAGACACCTTTGTTTTGGAGTCCCAAATACTCAGACACGTTTGTTTTGGAGTCCCAAATACTCAGACACGTTTCTTTTGGAGTCTCAAATACTCAGACACCTTTGTTTTGGAGTCCCAAATACTCAGACACGTTTGTTTTGGAGTCCCAAATACTCAGACACGTTTGTTTTGGAGTCCCAAATACTCAGACACCTTTGTTTTGGAGTCCCAAATACTCAGACACGTTTGTTTTGGAGTCCCAAATACTCAGACACGTTTGTTTTGGAGTCCCAAATACTCAGACACCTTTGTTTTGGAGTCCCAAATACTCAGACACGTTTGTTTTGGAGTCCCAAATACTCAGACACGTTTCTTTTGGAGTCTCAAATACTCAGACACGCTTGTTTTGGAGTCCCAAATACTCAGACACGCTTGTTTTGGAGTCCCAAATACTCAGACACGTTTGTTTTGAAGTCCCAAATACTCAGACACGCTTGTTTTGGAGTCCCAAATACTCAGACACGTTTGTTTTGAAGTCCCAAGTATTCAGACACGCTTGTTTTGGAGTCCCAAATACTCAGACACGTTTATTTTTCTCCCCCGCCCGTTTTCTTTCTTAGTCTTGACTGGAATTTGATTTTGAGGTAGGGAACGAAGTGAAATAGTTAATACTTAAATAGCTAATAGTGAGTAGTGATTAAGTGATAAGTAGAGACACTTTTGTTAGACACAGCCTGTGTCTCTAGCTGTGTTTTCCCAACCCAATTGGAGAAACACACGCAGCACTTCTGTAGGTAGGAAACACTAAAATATTTATTAATTAATCAAGGAAGAGTACAGATACCAAGGTCTGCAACCCCTGAATACCAAACGGATCTCGTTGTTCTGCCCGCCTTTTGCTGAACCGCGCGCTCTCCCTGAGGTGCAGCTGCTGCCCTTGGGGAGGGGGACAGGGGGAAAGGTGCATGGAAGAAGAAAGACTGCCAGTGCCTCTCCTCCTCCGCTCCGCCTCCTGCCCCCTGCTTGTGGGGAGAGTGCCCCCTTCGGCCGAGGAGAGACAGAGGCACGGAGCTACAGTGGAGAATTTCTTTTCCAAGGAGGAGGAGGGGCCGCCACCCACCAGCCCCTGCAGAGATTTTAGCGGCCTCAGGCCAGAAGCGAGGCAGAAAGCCCCGGCGACTGGATGGTGAAAGGCAAATCGGGGAGAAGAGGAGTCAGGGGGCCGCAGGCAGTAGCGACCTGGGGATCTGGTGGGATCTAATGGGGGGGTGAGAGGTGGGAGGGTCTGCCCACATCAGCTGTGGCAGTTGTGCTCTCCTCCCCGATGGCCAAGGGGTGTGGTTGCTGTGCCTTTCTGAAGCCAGTGTGAGGGGACCGAGTGGCCGGGGGGTCTGACGAGAATCTGGGAGACCAGGCAGGAGGCCGCTCTGGCCACAAAGAGTGGGTGAAGGGGTAGAGCGGCCACGGCCGGGTGGAGAGCGTGGGGCGGAGCGGAGCGGGCTCTCCGATTGGATCTGCCAGTTTCTCCTTCTTTCTTCGAGAGAGATCAAGCAAGATTAGTCGGCAGGAGGGAGAGAAGAGAGCAGCTTCAGGCTCACAGGGGGATGGGGTCCCCTTGAAAAATGAACAAATACTAACAGAGAGATATTGACAGAAGCAAACAAACTAAAATAGAGAGACACACCCACCCACACACAGAAGTATTTACAAGGAAAGAAAGATTCACAAGGAAATCTCAGAAACACACAAAGGGGTCCTGGCCCCAGCGCTCTGAGGGTGGCTTTGTCATCCCCTGTTAGTGTTGCCAGGTACCCCCTGGAGGCGGAGAAAACCCCTGCCCCGGGGACCCTCCCCCAGCCTGCCAATCAGCTGGCCGGCAGGGGGACTGACCGGGAGGAAAAGGAGGCCTAGGCTGCTGTTGCCAGCAATACAATGACATCCCTTCCAGAGCGCACTCTGCAATCTGGGCAAACCTGAGTGGTAAAAAATGACTCATACAGGAGGGGATTTGCCCAAACACCAGCGTGTCCCCACATTGCAAGTCACGTGATGATGTCACTTCCAGTGGGCGCTCAAAGTGATGTCGCCCAGGCCTTCCTTCTGATCCCGGTAAGACCCCCCGCCCCCACCCCACGGTTGTCAGAGGGGACCTGGAAACCCTACAGACCTGTACGCCACCCACACCCACTTCAGCCGCTTGGAGAGATCCCTGGCCTGCAAGGATACGGTGACCAAAAGAAATGGACAGAATTGGTCCTTTTCAGATAGAGGAAGGGACACAGACAGAAGGACAACAAATATACATTTATATACAAAGACATATCTACAAACATGTACAGGGGCGCCCAGTGGGGTCCTGCCCCGAGCTTTCTGTGGGTGGGCCTTCCATCTCCTGCTAGGGTTGCCAGGCCCCCAACAGAGGAGGGGGAAAACCTACCCCAGGGCCCCTCTCTCAGGCCGCCAATCAGCTGGCTGGCGGGAGGACTTGTCGGGAGCAAAAGGAGGCCTAGGTTGGCGTCACCAGCAACGTTAGTGAGAACTCTGGAAGTGATGTCATCACTTTGCCGCTGAAGCGGGACACTGTGGTATCTGGGCAAAACTGCATGGGAATAACGACTCATACAGGAGGGGGTTTGCCCAAACACCAGAGTGCTCCCACATCGCCAGCCACGTAATGATGTCACTTCCGGCGGGCACCCAAAGTGACGTTGCCACATAGCTGGTAATCCTGGCCTAGGCCTCCCTTTACTCCCAGTAAGACCCCCCTCCCCCAAATTGTCAGAGGGGACCCGGGAAACCTATGGACCCGTACGCTACCCACACCCACTTGGAGAGATCCCTGGCCTGCAAGGATATGTCAAGAAATGACAAACGACAAAGAAACACACAATTACACACAATAACGTATTTACAAATATATACAGGAGCGCAGTGAGGGGTCCCGCCCCGAGCTCTCTGCGGGTGGGTTTTCCGTCTCCTCCTAGGGTTGCCAGGCCCCCACCAGAGGCGGGGGAAACCCCGCCCCGGGGACCCTCCCCCAGCCGCCAATCAGCTGGCCGGCGGGAGGACTTCCTGGGAGCAAAAGGAGGCCTAGGTTGGCGTCACCAGCAACGTTAGTGAGAACTCTGGAAGTGATGTCATCACTTTGCCGCTGAGGCGGGACACTGTGGTATCTGGGCAAAACTGCATGAGAAAAATGACTCATACAGGAGGGGGTTTGCCCAAACACCAGAGTGCCCCCACATCGCCAGCCACGTGATGATGTCACTTCCGGCGGGCACCCAAAGTGACGTTGCCACATAGCTGGTAATCCTGGCCTAGGCCTCCCTTTACTCCCAGTAAGACCCCCCTCCCCCAAATTGTCAGAGGGGACCCGGGAAACTTACGAACCCGTACGCTACCCATACCCACTTGGAGAGATCCCTGGCCTGCAAGGATATATCAAGAAACGACAAACAACAAAGAAACACACAATTACACACAATTACGTATGTACAAATATATACAGAAGCGCAGTGAGGGGTCCCGCCCAGAGCTTTCTGCGGGTGGGTTTTCCATCTCCTCCTAGGGTTTCCAGGCCCCCACCAGAGGCGGGGAAAACCCCGCCCCGGGGACCCTCCCCCAGCTGCCAATCAGCTGGCCGGCGGCAGGACTTGCCGGGAGCAAAAGGAGGCCTAGGCTGGTGTTGTCAGCCATACAATGACATCACTTCCAGAGCGCACTCTGGAATCTGGGCAAAACTGTATGGGAAAAAATGACTCATACAGGAGGGGATTTGCCCAAACACCAGCGTGCCCCCACATCGCCAGTCACATGAGAATGTGGGTGCTCAAAGTGATGTCGCCCAGGCCTTCCTTCTGATCCCGGAAAGACCCCCCGCCCCCACCCCCCGGTTGTCAGAGGGAACCTGGAAACCCTACAGACCTGTACGCCACCCACACCCACTTCAGCCGCTTGGAGAGATCCCTGGCCTGCAAGGATACGGTGACCAAAAGAAATGGACAGAATTGGTCCTTTTCAGATAGAGGAAGGGACACAGACAGAAGGACAAACAAATATACATTTATATAGAAAGACATATTTACAAACATGTACAGGGGCGCCCAGTGGGGTCCTGTCCCGAGCTTTCTGTGGGTGGGCCTTCCATCTCCTGCTAGGGTTGCCAGCCCCCAACAGAGGAGGGGAAACCCCACCCCGGGACCCCTCCCCCAGCCGCCAATCAGCTGGCCGGCGGGAGGACTTGTCGGGAGCAAAAGGAGGCCTAGGTCGGCGTCACCAGCAACGTTAGTGAGAACTCTGGAAGTGATGTCATCACTTTGCCGCTGAGGCGGGACACTGTGGTATCTGGGCAAAACTGCATGAGAAAAACGACTCATACAGGAGGGGGTTTGCCCAAACACCAGAGTGCCCCCACATCGCCAGCCACGTGATGATGTCACTTCCGGCTGGCACCCAAAGTGACGTTGCCACATAGCTGGTAATCCTGGCCTAGGCCTCCCTTTACTCCCAGTAAGACCCCCTCCCCCAAATTGTCAGAGGGGACCCGGGAAACCTACAAACCCGTACGCTACCCACACCCACTTGGAGAGATCCCTGGCCTGCAAGGATATATCAAGAAATGACAAATGACAAAGAAACAGACAATTACACACAAAGACGTATTTACAAATATATACAGGAGCGCAGTGAGGGGTCCCGCCCCGAGCTCTCTGCGGGTGGGTTTTCCATCTCCTCCTAGGGTTGCCAGGCCCCCACCAGAGGCGGGGGAAACCCCGCCCCGGGGACCCTCCCCCAGCCGCCAATCAGCTGGCCGGCGGGAGGACTTGCCGGGAGCAAAGGAGGACTAGGCTGGTGTTGCCAGCCCTACAATGACATGACTTCCAGAGCGCACTCTGGAATCTGGGCAAAACTGTATGGGGAAAAATGACTCATACAGGAGGGGATTTGCCCAAATACCAGCGTGCCCCCACATCGCCAGTCACACGAGAATGTGGGCGCTCCAAGTGAGGTTGCCTAGGCCTTCCTTCTGATCCCGCTAAGACCCCCCGCCCCCACCCCCGGTCGTCAGGGGGGCCTGGCAGCCCTAGGTGTTCCACCCGCACCTCCTCGGACTGCTCGGGGAGGGCCGCCATACGCCCCTCGCAGGGAGTCCGGCCGGCCTGCATGGATGCTCTTCTGGAAGGAAAGAGATGGGGGGGCTTCCTTTGTTGGGGGGTGGCACACCAGAGCCAACAGAGGCCAAGGGCGTAGAGAACCCACAGCCTGAGGCACTGCAAATGATGCAGTTTGGTAGGAAGGCCATGGTGGAAAAGTGGGCTCCCTCAGGTGGGCTCCTGCCTAGCGGCACTGGCGCAGACGGGCCTGGGGCTGCCCACTGTTGAAACCCTCAGAATCCCTCTCTCGATCCATCTAAGAGGGCTGCAGTGCTCCACAGATATCTGCCAGCTGGCTTTACGATCGAACCCCACAACAGAGGAAGCAGACAGGCAGGCAGGCAGGCAGGCAGATGGATGGACAACAGCTACCCCGTCTCTTTCCTTAGCAACGGCGTCCTTGCGGGCATCCCGAACTCACTGCGAAGGCCGCACGGGGGCCCTCGGCGAGCAGTGGGAGGCACAGCCCATCCTCCTCAAGATACTTCCCTGCTAGGGTGGGTCCGCAGTCCCGTCCAGTCCTGGCCCCGATGGAAACCTGCGCCGTGGGGGAGCCGAGTGGAAGAGGTTCAGCGATCTATGGGAGAGAAAGAGGGAGACGGAACTATAGCCGGCTGCTTTTCATTAACTCACTGGGTCTCTTGCTGCTTCGGCATGTTTTGTGTCGCTGTGAACTCATCTCGGGTTCAACGGTTGGTCCGTCTGATGGCATAAAGTGTTTCTTTTCTCTTTGACGTTAACTCAAGCATCCTCTCAGGGCGTGAAGCTCTGGCAGGTGCTAACACTACGGGAGGGTAGGGAGCTGCGGGGAGGGGGACGGAAGAGGTCCAGAGTCCGTTCGGGGTACGCTCCAGCCACCCCCAAGGTTTACCTTATGCAGCCGAGCAGCAGGCCCCGCAGAGCCGTCGCAGACGTTCCCGGAGGCTCCATCCGGACGGGACCTCTTCATGCAGAGCCTCCAGGGCGTAGGTGGTCAGGACGGCACAGCGCTGGATGGACGGCTGTCCATCGGACCACATCCCTCTGAGGGCTAAGAGGGGAAGGGAGGAAGGACGCGTCAGAAGTCACGCAGCTGAAGAGCGCGCTCGAGGGTCCCCTTCGGAGGGGGAAGGAGGCCGAGGGGGTGTCCGGTCCATCCCGCCAGGCAGGCGTCCCTCCCCTAGCAGGGCTCCCTTCCAGGACTGCAGCTGGGCCGGGAGGAGAAGGCCTGGGGGGACGGGCGGCAGGGAGGCTTCGGCTCCTGCCAGGCACACTCCCCATTCGATGCAACACCAACGGGGGAGTCGCCTGGCTAAACCCATAGTATGGCTGCTGATGCCGGGCTCTGAGGACGAGAGAGGGGAGGAAGCCGATCTGCTGACCGTGGGTCTCCTGGCAGTGTGGGGTACTGGCGGAGCACCAAACCAAGATCTGAGGGACTCAGGTTCAATCCCCCTTCAGCCAGGGAGCTGGACTGAGTGTCCTCGGAGCAGTGACCCCCTTAGCCAGACCGACAGTAAGGGAGGCCGCCACGGGATCTCTCCAGGAGAGAAGGGTCAAAGGGTGACAGGCATTTGCCCCCCCCCCTCCGAGGCTTCAGCCGAAAGCAAAGCCAAACTCACCCTTGTTGATGACCTCCAGCTTCCGCCTATCCCTCGTTTCTTCTCCCAGGAGGCCTAGGCAGAGAAAAGGACACACTTAACAGTCGGGTTTCTGTTCTTCTCGTGGGGAGCAGGCAGATCCACAGGCACCCGAGTGGAAGCAAGCGCCCTCCCTCGGCCTCCCCCGGAGAGCCCCCGACGGCCACCATCGGAAGCAGGGCTGTCCCCTTGGGGGGGGAATGGGGCTGAGGGCCTCAGAGATGTGGCCGGGTGACCTCCCCGCAAACAGAGAGTCTTGCCCAGCCTCAAATCCCAGGGATCTTTCGTGCCCCTCTCAGAGAAAGAAAAGGAAACAGTGCATTTACCGAGGATCCTGATGGCCGCGTCCCGGATGGAGACCTGAGGGCTTCTCAGGTGCCCGAGGATCTGCTCCTGGAAGCTGCAGGCGGCCACCTTCCTGAACCGCTTTCCCTGGGAGACAAGCCAAATTAGGACCAGGCGGTTCACCTCTGTGTGAGGAGACGCTCCTTCCCTCTCCCCTCCCCTCCCCTCCCCTCCCCTCCCTCCTTGGGGAGAGTCACAGGCGGCCTGATTCTAACCCAGGCCCAAACCATCTTCTTGGCCTCGGTAATACCTGAGAACGGAGACTTTTCATCCTGCCATGAAATCCCAAGATCCAGGGGGGACTAGAGATGTGATAACTCCTTCCAGGGACCCGAACTGACCACCCGGGGATATTTGCCCTGCTGTCCCACTGGGTCTCTATCGCTCTCATCCACCTCCCGCCTCCGGTCACACATCTTCTGTGGGCTTTGGAAACACTCCAAGCTCTAGTTCACCCACACCGGTGGGGCGAAAGAAAGAAGCCCCGGAGACCAGAAGCAACAAGCTCTCGATGGGCCCCCCCCCCTCCTCCCGTGCCCCGCAGAAAGCTCCCGGTGCTCCCGACCGGAGGGAGAAGGATGGGGAAAGGCCGAGCGGGGAGACTTACGACGACCAGGCAGGTGGCCCACTTGTCGCGGATCAGGACCAGCCGCTGCAGCTTCCTGCGTCCCAGGAGGATGGCAGCGACGGGCAGGGTCTGCCAACAAGCCTGCAGAAGAAGGGTGGGAGGGAAGGGCGAGGGTCAGAGGTGGCACTACTTCCTCCTCCGGATGCAGAAGGGGGCTCTGGCGAGAGCTTTCCTCCCGTGGACCGGCAGTGGCCTCCGACTCCCGTCGGGCTGGAGGTCCTCCCCGAGGGCCACCCACTCTGCTTCCCGGGGGAGAGACTCAGGGGGAGGGAGGGAGGGGGTCTCTTGGCCTGTGGCCCAGGTGCCTACCTCGACGACGATGGGGCTCTCGTCGTGCAGGTGGAGCAGGAGCGGTGCCAGGCTGCGGAGGGCGAGGTCTCGCAGGGCCCTCGTGGCTCCCCTGCCCAGCATGGCCCGGAAGACGTTGATGGCGAAGAGCCGGGCCATGTGGGATTCCTGTGGGGGAACGCGAAATCCAAAGGGACCTTGACCTCTCCGGGTCGAGCTCCAAAAACAGACTGTCCCGATTTCCCCCCCTCTCCAATGGAGGGAAAGCGGGTTGCAGACGGGGCGGATTCCCTCCCACCTTGGCGCCCGGTTCTCTCCAGGCCAAGCCCAGCATTCTAGCCCCTAGGCCACAATGCCTCCTCCTTCTGGAAGTCTCCCCCGCCATTCCATTTCGGAACCCCCGACCCTCTGGGCTCATCCTCCCCCAGGAAACCAAGGAGGCCTCGCCCTGAAGCACCAGGGAAGGGCAGGCAGACCCAGCCCCTGAACCCACCCGCTTTCAGTCATCCGGCCTGTGAACCTGCTGTGTTGACGGCTAACCCAGGAGGAATCCCGGTTCTCATGCCCGGTTCGGCATCCCATCGCTCCTCCCCTCTGGCCGCGCTGTCCCGGCACCCACCCGGCTCCTCCCCCCTCCCCCTCCGATCCGCAGGGCCCCCTGACCCCAGCCCCGCCACGGGACTTACGGCGTCCAAGAGGGGGAGCACGTAGCCAGCCACGTCCGCTGCCAGCGCTGGGCTGGTGACGTCTTCCAGGCAGCGGTGCAGCTGGCTGAACAGCCTCCTGGTCTTCGGGCAGTCCGACTCCTGCAGGCTTTTCACTGCCTCCGGCAGCAGAGGCAGCAGCTTCCACACCTGAGGGAGAGGAGACACGGCCGGCTCCTTGAAGCTGCCCTTCCGGGCTCTGTGGAGAGGGCCCAGCAGGCCGGCCAGAGCGGGCAACCTCCGGAGAAGCGAAGCCAGCCCACCCGGCAAGAAGCTCTTGCGGCACCAGCCTCCTGGCAAAGACGGGCAGGGGCGCCACAGCAGGGCCACCCTCTTGTTTAGCCGCTCGTCTCTCCAGTGGGGCTTTGCGGGAGAAGCTCCTCCTGGATCGTGCCCCCAAAGACGGGGAGATGCGGCATCCAGCACAAAGAGGAGGAGGAGGAGGAGGAGGAGGAGGAGGAGGAGGGAGCCGGTTTTTAGCCGCTTCCCCTCCTGCAGCCCCTGAGATGCCAGTTCCAGAGATGCCCCAGGCGTCGCTGAAAATGGCCACCAGCGGGAACGGAGCCTGTAAGAGCAAGAAGGAGCCCCAGCTCTGCCCCCAGTGGCCTCCTTGCCAGACCCGACGTCCAGTCCTGGCCGGGGAGTGGTGGGGAAGGAAAGGCCACCGGAAAGAGGGCGCGGGTGTGAGCGGATGGCAAGGAGGGTCTCTCGCACTCACCTGCTCCGGCTTGTCTGCCACGCTCAGCATGCCATCCAGGGCCAGCGAATGCAGGGTGGCATTCGGGGACCTCAGCTGTGCCAGGAGATGGCGCAGGTCTTCCTTGGCGATGGGGGTCCCGGAGCGGCGGAGGAGCTAAGGGCAGAAAGAGGAGAGATCTGCCTCTGAACACCCTGGAGAACCCGAGGGAAGGAGTCCTCCGTCCTGTCCCCCACCCCACCCCCAAGCAGAGGCTCTCCTGTGGCGTATCCCGGGTTGGCCCCTCCGATGAAGCCCTGACTCCCCCCCCAAAGACACGTCTGGCTCTGGCACCCATTTCCCAGCCACCAGCAGGAGGCGGCCTGGTGGCCGGTGGAGACTTCCGGGAGGAGGCGGAGCTCAGGCCTTCCCGGCGAGAGACCCGGGGCTCGGTCCCAGCTGCTCCCCTGCAGCAAGACAGTCCGGGGGAGACGCGTCGATGGGCTGAGGGCAGCGCGGGGTGCTCAGACGCTCCCTCCCTCGCAGGGGCGGCTCCGTTCACACGGCACAGGGGTCAGGCCACCACACGCTTCGGAGCCTGAGCCTCGGAGCCCTGCAAGCCACAGAAGAGGAACAGAGTTTGAAATGCAGGAGGGGAGGCCCTGCAGTTTTTGAGTAGCTGGGAAACACTTCTCCAGAGCAGACCTGGCAGCCCCAAATCCCACCCAACCGAGCCAGATACGGCCAGTGGGGACTGAGCAGGAAAAGACCCGGCTTGGAAACACAAAGGCATCTATTTGCGAGGGACCCATTTCAGCCAGCGAGGCCTCCTCTAAGACTGGTCTGCAGGCCTCCTCAAAGGCCGGGATCTCTCCCCCTCGGACAATGGACCAGCAGAAGGCCGGAGACGGCTGCCTCGGAGGAGGGGCCCGGAAAGAGAATCCTCCCCAAAGGCTCCACCGCCTCACCCGGGGCTCCCTCTGTGGCCGAGGAGGAGCTCCCCCCACCGACCCCTCGAACCAGGAGGAGGAGGAGGAGGAGGAGGCTTACCTCAGCGAAGATGGTCATGGCGGTGGTGGCCTGGTGTTCGTCAGGGCCACCCAGGATGACTCGGATGTATTCCGCCGTTCGCTGCAGCTCTTCAGTGGAGTGACTGTACATGGCTCTGCCACGAGGAGGAAAGGGACAAAGACCGCCGGGTGAGCGAGGGGCCGCCACAGGCGCTGCCGTCGGGAGGAACGGGGTCCTCCGCACGGGGTCCGCAGGAGGCCTCTCTCCCCCTCCCTGCCGACGGAAAGACGCCACCCCTCCTCCCCCCGACGGAGGAAGCCACCTGCGGGCCCGCCGGAGGGACTCGGCCCCAGCACTCCTTCCTCGCCCCCTCACACCGCTCTCACCGGAAGAGGAGAGACACGCCGCGGTGGAACGTCGCTGCAGAGCCCAGGAGCTCCCAGATGGTGTCGTCCTTGGGGGGTCTTCAGGCCTGAACTCCTCCAGAAGCCGCCGGAGGGTGCCGACAGATGACCTGTGTGCAGAGCCAAAGCACTCGGAGTGATCCCAGGCCTCTCCCCCGTGGCAACGGGAGTGGGGGTGGGGAAGAACAGTGGCTACCCTGGCCACATCACTTTGGGGGGGCAGAGGAACCCAGAAGTAATGGAGGGTAGCTCTAGGAAAAATGGGGAACAAGCTTCTGATGATTCCTAGAGTGCTCGTATGTCTCTCCTGGATTTCCCCGGAAGCGATACAGGGACATAGGGAAAGCTACGTGACCCCCCCCTTTCCCAGCCCCCAACCCTCCCGCCCTTGCCAGCCGTGGGGCCCCGGCCACCCTGGAATGACTCACCGGGCCAGCCTCTCGGAGTCAGCCTCGGCACTCTCCGGCACGTGGCTCGGAGTGGTCCCTGGGGCCCCACGATGGAGGTGGGACACCCAGAAGACCAAGTTCAGGCAGGCAGCCTCCCACCGCGCTTGCAGGACGAGGCGCAGGCTTAAGGGAGGCTGCTCGAGGAGCATCGGGAGGACGTGGGCAGCCTAGAGGGAGAAGAGTGCGGTGAGTTCGGGTCCTCCGCTTCCGTGGGCTATGGGGTGGGGGGACGCTGGGAATCCCTCCAACCCCAGAGGGGAGTGCTCCTCAGAGCCTGGGAAGGTAGGGTGAGTGGGGGAGGAGGGGGAGGCCGGGAGGGCGAGAGCAGAGTGAGGAGTCAGCCAGTCCATCCATCCAAAAGAGGACTGGAGGTGAGTGGGCGGGACAAAGAGAACCGACAGGAACGTCACGTGCAAGGAAGGAAGAGGGCTTCCTGGGAAAGATCAGGATTAAAGTGGTCTCCCATGAACCAGAGGGGGCGGGGAGCAAAAAACGAGGCACAAAAATGCCCCTGAAAATCAGGCCGTGTGCAGCCAGAACCAATAGGAAAAGCTCCGTGCGGGAAAGCCCTCTTCCGAGAGGTCTAATCCCAAGAAAGTGAGGCTTCCGGTGCTGGCCGGAGAACTCCTCACTGCCCCCAGCAAAACGAATGATCGTTGGGAAAGGGGGAAAGGGAACCCTCGTCATGAAACCGGAACCTCGGGTTTGGCCCGAGCCTCCCTCAGACACTCACCGCCGACCGCAGGGTGGCACTCTCCTCCTCCGAGAGGAGGGGCTTCTGCGGCTGCCCCTGCAGACAGGCCATCAGGTGGTGTAGGACCTCCTCCGCGTGGCAGGACCGGCTCACCAGCATCCCCCACAAGGTGGCCGCCGAGCTATGAATCGAGACAAGGAGAGGCTTAGCCCTGGCTGGCAAGCCAGACAAGTGAATGGCAGAGGGCAACGGCCCTCCTTCCAGGGCGCTGCTGCTGCTGCTGCTGGTGGCATGCGGAGAATGAGCAGGGCCAAAGCCAGGGAGGGAGTCCTCCACCACTGCCTTCTCCTCCCCTCCTCCCCCCAGGCACCACCCGGCTTCCCCGACTGCTCCTCCCCCCAGCCCCCGCTCTCCCACCGGCTTTTCACAGTTTGACTCAGCCCTCCTCTCTTCCCACGTGGCAGGTTTGGGACTCTCTCTTTTCCCCCTCCTCGCCAAGAGAAAAGTGTTTCCTCGATGCTGGAGGAACAACGACCCTCAGGCTAGGCGGCCAGAACCACAGGGCCACGACAGTTCCGGCTTCCCTGAAAGTGAATGTGTGCAAAACGGCCGCACCTAAAGCACGTGTTCTGCCACCCGGCGGAGGCTCCTCCCGAGGCACAACGGAACCTCAACAATGCTACCGGGACCACGCCAAGAGCCACAGGAAGGGCTCCGACCGGGGAAGAAGTCCACAGGGGCCACGTGGCAATGGAAGCGCTGCCGCCGTGCTCCTGGGGAAGCTCACAGGACACGGCAGAGGGACCCTCTGGAGAAGGTCCAACGTTTTCCAGGGCACAGGAGGATTGCGGGGTGGTACCTGTTCCACAGCGGTGAGCAGCTCAGGAGGGTGTGGACCACCTCGCTCAGGTGTTGGTCCCTGAGCGAGTGGAGGATGCAGATGACATCCTCGTGGGCGAACCGGTCCTGGAAGGAGTCCAGATGGCCGTGCAGGAACCTCACGATCTCCGGAACCTGGACAGGAAGCAGAGAGACAGGTGCAGGGTCAGGCGAGTCCTCGCCCTGTGTCCCCTTCTCCAGGAGAACGAGACCAGCGTCCTCAGGGCTTTGCAAAGGAAACGACAGACCTCCCTGCCAGATGCCTGACTTCTGGCTCCGGCAACACTCTTCTCCCTGCAGGCAGGCTGGCCGCTTTTCCCATTACCTTTTGCTCTGGTCGGAGAGTGCGAGTTTCTATCTGTGAGGCTAGAGTCGGTGTTAGCCGTGACTTGTTATTCCCTGGGGAAGTTCCCACAAAAGCCACCGGGCTCTCGTGGGAGGTCATTTGGTCGAAACAGCAAGCATCATCAGTCAAGATGCTCCTTCGAGGGCTTCCCGGGTGGGAGGATCCACGGGAAAGAGCTCTCCTGGGAGCCCGAGACCCCTCCTGGGGAAGGAGGGACGGAGTCCGGGTGGGAAGGACGCTTCCTCTGGATCTGCCTCTGGGGACGCTGCTGTGGCGGCAGTCCCAAGGGCCGAATGGGAAGTTTCCCAGTTTCGGTGCTGCTTGAGGGCCACGTGGCTCGTGTCTCCTCCAGGATGCAACCCGGAGGGGGGAGCCTCTCTCTGTGGGCAAATGCTCCGAGTAGCTCACCTTCCCCAAGGACGCAGCGGGGTCCGCTCGGAGGGCCTTTTCGATGCACACCGCGGCGTGGGTCTTCTGGGCGTTGGTATCCTGAAGCCCGTGGAGGGCGGTGAGGTAGAGGCCAGAGACCTCCGCTGGGCTGAGGACTTCCTTGAAGAGCTGCGAGGGAACGGGAAAGAGGGGGGGCGGGGGCTCAGCTGAGGCCTACGGAAGGAGGCTGGGCATAGGAGGATCTCCCAGCCCAGCGGAGTCGGGGCCTGGCTCGGAGGGAGGATCCCGTCTCCCCTCCCCGGCGGCCTTTCCTTGGCTACCCCTTGGTCTCCAGTAGCCAGGCGATTTGGGCTTCTTCTGGACTGCTACTTCCCTTCAAAGGGCAGAGGCGCCCCAAGGAATAGGAGGGCCTCACGGCTTCCTTGGGGGGAAGGTCCCACCCGTACACTTCTCAGTCTTCTCAGCCCGGATGGGAATGCCCCGATGGGGAGCAGCAGCCAGACAGGGCAGAGGAGACTAGAAGATGCCTTCGGGGTCCCGAAGAGGAGCCCCTGAGCTGCCTGCTGCCGACTCCATCCACCGGCACATCTCATTGATTGACGCCAGTCGACGAGAACCTGAATCCATCATCGGATGTGCCAGTGGCAGGGGGGCCGAGGGGAGGGTTGCAGCGATTCGGGGGGGGGGGCTATTCTGCATTGTGGCTAAAAGGGCCCGGGATCACTCAGGCTGCCCCTCCCGTGCCCTCCCCTTTCACTCTGCCGGGGGCCCCCCCCCGTAACCCTGACACCCCACCACTTTCTCCTTCCCGAATGAGCCCGGCCACGACAACCGGGGGAGGCGGGTGATAGTTACCGTGGCGATGACCATGGCGTTCTTCCAGGGGTCCTCCTTCTCCTCACCGTCCCCCTCTCTCCTCAGAACCCGAGCCAGCAACTCCTGCTCCGCCGTCCTTTTGCCTGGAAGGGGCACACAAAGCTCTGAGCCGGGCTCGAAGCCACCGGGCGTCCTGCTCCTGGGACCTCCAAGGAGGGCCCGAGGGCTTCCCGGAGGCACCCGTGCTGCCACAGAAGGGCACCCAGGGGCAAGCCGGGCTCCAGGGACTCAGTTCCCTCCACAACGGCACAGAGAAGAGCCACATGACAGATATATCCTGGGAAACTGCAAGTCACGGCTAGTTCCGGGTTTGGGAGGCCCTTCTCAAAGTGTTCCCAGCTCCCCATACCCCTGACCAGGCCTACCTTCTTGCCCCTCCAGACTCTGCCCAGAAATCTTTATTACGGTTCGTAACCAGCACAGACAGTCCAACCGAGCATACATACATCCAACCTGCCCACCCGCGAGCTCTTCCGTCACCGGCCGTCACGGGGGGTTTACACTCGTGGGTCCAGCCAGGAGTGCCCCTGCCAAGACTACCAGGCACACTGATGCCACAAGGATGGCACCAGCCCCCTGCCCTCTTCTCCAGCCACGCCAGGCGGTCCAGGTGGCAAAGCCCCCAGCAGCTCGGAAGGATTTCCTTACCCCGACACCGGGCAGCGAAGGCGTACAGGTGACGAAGGCCTTCTGCTGCCCAATAGGCGACCATCTGGGTCTCGTCAAAAAGACACAGCGTCATACGTCCAATGAGCTGGCCCATCACTGGGAAATCTGCCGTGGCCTAAGAGGAAAGAAACCAGAACCTGACTGGAGCGAGGGACACACAAACAACGACATCCCGGGACTGCACCTGCTCCCCCACCCCGGTCAGGGCTAAGAATTGCCTGGCGTCAGGGGCCCAAACCCTATCAAGGGCCTCGACAGCAGCCAGTAGACCTGATCCCTGCCTCCAGGCTCACGTTCCTACTCTCCATTCCAGCTGCGTGTGAAGACAAAAAAGCTGAATCAAAGGACGGACCCAAAAGGGATCTGTACCCACATTTTGCCAGGAGGAGCATCCTGCTGACCCAGGAGCTGGGTAGAGATGCCAGCCTCCAGGTGGGACCTGTGGATCCGCCGGCATGACACCTCCTCTCCAGACGACTGGGGTCAGTCCCGCCCCCCCCCCGGAGAAAAGGGAGGCTTTGGAGGGTGGACTCTGTGGCCTTGTACACCTCCGAGGTCCTCGTCCTCCCCGGGCTCCATCCCCAAATCTCCAGCCGTTCCTCGTCCTGGATCTGGCAACCCTACCTGACCCCCCCAACGAAAGGACAGCAGGGGTGTGCGGTGCACCACTCACTTTGTAGCCACTTCTCAAGGCACTGCAGATCCTGGCAAGCATTTCCGTAGTTGTCTTCCGCTCCAGGGCATTCCTGGAAGCCGTCCAGGGCATCAGGACCTGAGAAGGAGCAGACAAGGCCCATGGGTACCAACACAAAGGACGCCTCTCCTGGCCTGGCCTGGTCTAGCCTGGCCTGGCCTGAAAGGGCCCCGGGGAGCCAGGATGGGTCCCGCTGGGGAAGGTGACAGGCACTCCCCTCCACGGCCTCCCCGTCCCCAAATGGGCCACGCAGGACTTTTCCCCGAGGGTCTCCCCGGGGCTCCTTCTGCCCCACCTCTCACCGAGTGCCTTCCCTGTCCAAACTGGGCCCAGCTGAAAGGACCTGAGTGCTGAGAAAAGACCATCCTCTGCTGGAAATCCTGCACCTTTGCTGCCAGACACTCTAGGCAGGCCCAGGGGGCGAGGCGGATCGGCAGGAAGGCTGAAAAGAGGGTGTGTTCCTACGGCCCTGGCCGCATGGTCCTCATGCCCCGAGAAGCCTGCAGCGTTCAGGTTTGGGCAGGGGTGGCCTCAGTGATTCTGGGGCCTGGGGGAAAGTCAAGGATGCGGCTCCCGATCGCTCCTCGAGCAGAAGGAGACCTCCCCAGCTTCCATCCCCCACCCCTGCATCAAGGGGCAGCAGCAGCGTTGGGGGCTCTGGCAGGAGGCAGCCCTCAGTGGTAGGGGTCACCCCCATCTCTGTCCCTTGTGCTGTTCAGCTCTGGCACTTGTGCCTTCCTCCCTCGCCCTGGGCTGGCCTGCCGAGGCACTGCGAGGAAGGACCTCAGTGGGCATCTTCCCCATGGCTCACGCCTGACGTCCACCCAACGCCTCCCCTTGGGTGAGTCTCCTCGGACTGGCCCTGCTCCACGTACCCCACGACTCACCTCGACTACCTGGATGAGCAGATCCGAGGGGAAGAAGCGGAAGCCTTCAACGGTGGTGGTGGCCTCACAGAGGGTGCCGAGCTGCTCCAGAAACTGCATCTTCTGAGCGATGTCCTGAAGGGAAACCGAGGCAAGGGGGAAATCATGGTGGGGAAAGGAGCCCAGAGAGGAGGAGGGAGGGAGGGAGGGAGGCAAGGGGGCTGCCTCAGGTGGTGGAACCTGACTGGGGGCGGCCATCTGGTCCTCTCCTGGCTCTCCACTCCTTGGCCAGGGAAGGACCTCCCCGAAGACCCCAGAGGGCTTCACTGGGTTTTTCTGGGAACGATCTGGGGAGCTGGGCTGTGCCGGGGGACTATGGCCTGATTTTCAGGTTACCCTCCCAGCCAATGAGCCGGGGGACTGACCTGACACCCTTCAAGAGCAGTCTGGCACGGTGGGGTAGGGTGGCCAGATCCAGGTTGGGAAACTCCTAGAGATTTGGGGGTGGAGCCTGGGGAGGACAGAGACATCAGTGGGGTACTGTGCACCCTCCAAAGCAGCACTTTTCTCCAGAGGAACTGATCTCCCTAGTCTGGAGATGAGCTGTCCTTCTGGGGGATGCGGAGGTCCCACCTGGAGGCTGGCATGCCTAGTCTAAAGGGTTCCAGGACGCGTTGAGGGAGGCCAAGGGGGGGGATACCTGTTCGCTGGTCTGGAGGAAGGCGCGGACAAAGCTCAGGGCGTCTGCCTCCACGGATAGATCTTCAACTCCTGGAAAAGGAAGTTCTCGATTCAGATGATGACAAGATTGTCTCTTATACGGACATGAAACAGTTCTGAATCTTTGTGGCCAGGGAAGAAGGGGGGGAAAGAACACACGGGTCCCGCCCCTGCCGGAGACCCCAAGAGGCTTTGGAAGTGCCCACTGGTTCCTCACCCAGACAGCCAGGGTCCCCCTCCCCGCTCTCTCTCCCCTCCCCCTCCATGGGGCTTCTACTGGCCACCCACCACTTTAGCTGCCAAGGCTCCCTTCCCCCAAGAATCCGGGGGGATGTAGGCTGGAGAGAGGGCCTGGAGACCCCCTGCTCCTGGAACCAGAGTTCTCAGGGCTTCCCGGGCAGCGGAAATGGCCACGTGGCCGTCTTGAGAGCCGAATGACAAGTCACGGGGAAGATCCGTGATTGACTGGCTTCCCCCAAGCTGTCTTCCACACAGAAATCTCGCACCCGCACCCATGAGTAAGCCGCTCCGAGCCCGGCTAGGGAAAAGGCAGGCTCCTCTCTGGGACCTCTTCCTCCCCTATCCTAGAGCGAAGAGCAGTGCAGGGAATGGTGCCGTGGGGAAGGGATAACGCCTCGCCTTCCCCGGCTGGGGCTCAAAGTCCCATTAGCTGCGGCTGTCATTTGGAAGGGTGACACGTGCCCGGGCCTTTCCAAGGGAGCCGCTCTCCCCTTTTAAGGTCCAGGACATGTCGGGAGATCTCTCCAGTGGAGCACGCCCTTTTCCGCAGACCCCACAGGGAGGGCATCCCCGGCAGGCAGCGAGAGCTGGTTTGGGAGCCCTCAGAGGGCCCCGGGAGGCCTGCAGGTTCTCTCCCGCTGCAGAGCACACCCTTCCCCACCGACATCACGGTGTGACCTCCTTGGCCTTCCCAGCCCGGGCAGCCTCCCCCCACCCCCGGCCAGTCACACCAGCCCCGAGGCAGGGAGTCTTTCCCTCCAGCCATGGACAGGCCGGGCTGCAGGAGCTCCGCTCTGCTCTTGGGAAGGACGGGGCGGGCGGGTGGGTGCCTGGGGGCACACCTACGACAGGGGCGGCAGAGGCCGGCGGAGTAGCCTCCTCTTCCAGGGGCGCCGGTCGATCCTCCGCCAGTCTTCGGCTGGGCCCCGGGGTCTCTCCCCAGGCATAGAAGGGGACAGGTCTGGGGGAGCGTCTTCCTCCGACATTCCTGAAAGGGGCAGGGAAGGAGGGGTCAGGAAGCTTCCGGAAGCTCTTGCCAGAGGACGCGGGGATGGTCACCCGGGCAGACTTCCAGCCATCCATCTATCCGCCTCTAACAGGACCAATTTCAAGGGCTCCGGACCGCCCCCCATGCCCCGTTCGGTCGGATGGCAAGTCTCACGTGGGGGAGGCGCAGAGGCTCCAGCTGGGCTTGGGCTCTGTGGTCCTTCTGGAGGCCAATGGGAAGGGGATACAGCTGCTGCCTGAGGAACAGAAGCCCCCCCCCCAGATCCCCCGCCCACCACGGCCTCTGAAAGGGCGAATGTGGTTTGTGAAGACCCGCTGTCACTCCCAAGCGCCATCCCTTCCACTGGCCAGCCTGGGGGGAGGCAGAGGTGGTCCCCAGCAGGACCCGCCGATGGGCTCCGTGGTCCTCTGGGCCCAGCGAGACAGGAGTGCGGCCGGGCTCCGGAGGAGGAACCGCCCCCCCCGCCCCGAGGAAGGAGGAGGCGCCCGAGGGCAGCAGAAGCCCCGGCAGGAGGGGAGGGCGGAGGCCCCCGGCCAGGCCTCGAGACCCCCCTCGCCCCTTCCAGGACACGGCCTCGGTCCCCTGGGGAGGGAGGCGGGGGGGGCCCAGAGCGGAAGCAAAGCGCCAGATCGGGTTCCCCGGCCTCTGCCCCCACCTCAGGATCTGGTACGTCGCTCCAAGGAGAAATCTTTTGGGCTGGGAAGCAGGGAGCTCTGGAAGAAGCGTCTGCCTCCCTGGAGCTCTGGATGCGCTCTGAGGCTCTGGGAGCTCCAGGCAGGGAACCACGGCAACCCCCTGGGTTCTAGAACCTGCCCTCCAACTGCCGCTCCCAGCAGGTTCCGCGGGCCAGCCGGCCGGCCAAGGCACCGTCTTCTAGATGGGCAGAGGGGCAGGCGGAGGGACCAGGCTGCCCGCTTGGAAACCGGCCCTTCCCGCTGTCCCTCTCCTGTCGGTCTGATCCGCAGCATCTATCAGGGGAAGCCCTTGAGCTCCAGGCCTCCCGGAGAAGCCGCAACTGTCCCTTCCTGCCTATTAAACCTCTGTTAAAGGGACAGGCACTGTTTTTTCTTTCCTTTTTTTATGATCTCAAGTATTTTTTAAAAGGAACATGTTTTACAAGCATACATGTAGCACAGCACCAAACTCAGCAAGGGAGAGCAAAAGAAATGGGGGAAATGGAAATCCTCCGCCCCTTCCTCTCTGCATGCCCTGTCAGACGTTAAACTAGGACAGGCCCCTGCTTGGCCAGGTGCTCGGGAGGCAGAAGCTGTTGGAGGCTAGGCTGGTCCCAACTGAAGGGCAGGAATGGTGCGCTCCTCTCACTGGAGACCATTGACAAGCCTCACTGTCCGGAACGGTCCTCGCAATGCACCCAGGTCCCCCTCTTCCCCGCCCGCCTTGTCTTCCACGGAGGCCTGGCAATGGGGCCTGGGGGTCTCCTGCTCTTCGATGCAACCACACACCCCTGTGGAAGGAGCACTTGAGTCGCTGTCTTCCAACTCTGCATGTGTCTCGACCCACTGGGGTGACGAAGGGCCGAAAGGGACACCAACGGGAACCAAAAGGACGGGCTGGTTTCAGGCACGCCACCCGACAGCTGCCTTCTGGAGCTCCGGGGACTGGGACTGGTGGTTCTCCTCGACTCGTGCCGAGGAGAGCAGGGAGGCCCCAGAGCTGCCGCTGCCGCCGCCACCGCTAGGGTTGCCAGGTCCAGGATGGGAGATACCTGGAGACTTTGGGGGTGGGTCTGGGAGAGGGCGGGGTTTGGGGAGCGGAGGGGAGGGGCCTCAGCATGGCACAAAGCCACAGAGTCCACCCTCTGAGCAGCCATTTCCTCCAGGGGAGCTGGTCTCTCTCAGCCGGGGATCAGTTGTCAAAGCGGGAGATCTCCAGGCCCCACCTGGAGGCTGGTAACCCTGGCCACCACCTCTGAACCAGCCAATGGGAGCTGCAGATGGGGAAAGGTGGAGACCGGACAGGGGACCCAGGACCAGTGTTCTCTCTAAGCTGAGGTAGTGTGTGCTAGCTCACAGTTCTTTAGCCTCTGGCTCACACGTTTTTGTCTTAGCTCAGGAAAAATGGCTCCAGAGCAAATTAATTTATGCAGGAGCCAAACTGCTCGCTCACAACTTTTATGCCAGTAGCTCACCAAGGGGAATTTTTGCTCACAAGACTCCAAGCTTAGAGGGAACATTGCCCAGGACTCTTCCAAAGTCGGGCTTTGGGGCGTGGAGACAGAACGGTTAGTCTGCACCAGTGAAATGTCAGACCTTTGGTGACGTCTCCCTGTCTGGCTACCTGAGGAGTCCCAGGAGGCCAGCGGGGTTTGCCGGGCCTGGTGGGGAGCAGCCGTGCCACGTCGAATGCTCATGAACCCGTCAGACAGGATGCCGCCCCCCGCCCCCCGCCCCCAGTCAGCCATATACTCCCTACACTTTCACATCCCACAACTGCTGGTTGATTGTACATTTTTGCCTCAGTTGTGTGTGCCCTTTTCAGTAAACTTTGTTCTTTCTCTCTCTTAAAAGCAAGCTGTCTCATGCTTGTCTGTTTTACCCCAGTTCCTGATCCAGGCCTGGGTGGGTGGGTGCGTGCTCTGATCCAGATTGTCTCCCCTAGAACCCTTTCTCAGAATTCCCACGGGTAACCTCGTGATAACCTCCCTGCCATGAGGTAGGCAGGAAATTGTGTGAGGGTGAAAAAACCCTGTGAGGCGGGATCTGGCCCAGGAAACCCGTCACAACCCCAATTAGCCTCTCTCTTTCTTTCTTTCTTTCTTTCTTTCTTTCTTTCTTTCTTTCTTTCTTTCTTTCTTTCTTTCTTTCTTTCTTTCTTTCTTTCTTTCTTTCTTTCTTTCTTTCTTTCTCCCTTCCCCAGTTTTCCTGGGCCCTGGAGGGATGCGGGCAAGGTCTGGGCAATGCCCACATTTGGGGAGGAGTCCTGAGGGGACCTTGGATAAAGATGTTGTGACCAGCCATACAGACCCACCAGAAATGGCTTTGCAGAGGTTGAGCGGCAGATGGGGATCACTGACAGCCCTGGACAGATTCTTCTGACACAGATCCCAAGATCTGGACCTCTGGCAAACGACTCTGGCCAAAATGGCTTCCTCAGCAAGCCAGAACTCTCCAGAACTGGCCCTGGAAGAGTCAGTCTCAGGTTCCAAAATGGGAGTCGATGGAGAAATGACTCGGTTTAGTGAGGGCATTGCGGAAGATCTGAAGGGGATGACAAATGGGGGAAATGTGGGGAGAGTATCTCCATTGGCCTCGGGCAGGTGTTGTCTCCTCTTCCTGGGTCCTGAAGTGGGGTTCTACAATGCCTGGACGTTGGAGGTGAGAGTATTTTACATAAACATTTTGCTGTGATATAAAATTTAACATGAACTGTAGGGATCTCCTGCTAGAGCAAATAAAATACATTTTCATAAAATCAACATTCATGTGCTGCAAAGCAATATGTCTTCTTTCAGTATTTTTTTGGGGGGTGGGGGGCATCTGTATTAACTTTGTCAGAAGGAATGTCTGCTTTCCCTTAATTTTGCACAGATCACATTCATTCCCCTGCATAGGCGTAATGATAACGCCTGTGTTATAGATGTGGGGTCTTCCCACAGCTCCTGGTGGATCGTCCATTTTTACCTCAGTCGTCTGTGCCTTTTTGAGCAGACACGGTTCTTTTTTCTCTTTCAAAAGCAAGCCCTCTCGTGCCTCGCCATTTTACCACAGTTATCGATCCGGGCTAGGGTGGGTTCATACTCTGGCTCAGTTCCCCTACCCTGGAAACCTTTTTTTCACATTCCAGCTGATAACCTCTGTGCCATGGGGTTGGCAGGAAACGGTGGGAGGCTGGTCCCTAGGAAATGCCACAACCGGTGTCCCCTCTGAGCTAGCTCAGTTTTTTAGCCCCTGGCTCACACGTTTTTGTCTCGGCTCAGGAAGGATGGCTCCAGAGCAAACTAATGTATGCCGTAGCTAAATCGCTTGCTGACCACTTGAATGCCAGTAGCTCACCAAGTAGAATTGTTGCCCACAAGACTCCACAGCTTAGAGGGAGCATTGTTCTCAACCCCACTCTGTCTTTTCCTTTCTCACTTGCCCAACTTTCCTGGGCCCTGGAGGGATGCAGGCAAGGCCTGGGTAAGGCCCAGGTTGCGGGAGAAGCACCGAGGGAACCTTAGACAAAGAAACGGAAGACCAGCCACGAGGACCCACGAGAAATGGCTCGGTGGAGACAGAGTGTCCGATGGGGTTGGCAGACAGCCCTGGAGAGAAGTTTTTGAGCGGTTCCTCTGCCAAAGTTAGGGATGCAAGCCCTCCAGGTGGGACCCGGGAATCCCTTGGAATTACAGCTCATCTCCAAACTATGGTGATCACTTCCCCTGGAGAAAATGCGTGCTCTGGAGGACGGACTCTGTGGCATTGTACCCTGGATGTCTGGGGGGGGGGGGCACATGCAGAACGGATTTGGCAGTCCAAACCTGCAGATTTGTTCTGCCACTAGGGAGTTTTTAAAAAATTGCCTATATGTGCATGCATGCATGGGCATGAGCACATATGTACGTGCATGCACACTTATGCGTGTCCATTAATTTAAAAAAAAATTGGCAGCACACTCCATGGCTGAGGCACTGCACTAATGTGGATGCTTTACCATGGGATGTCTCCATGGATAACCCACTGATATGCCCTACGACACTCTAAACCAGTTCAATTAGAGGCGGCACCATATCGCTCCAAGCCGCCAGTGTGACCACAGCCGTAGACAGGCTAGGCACTGGACGTCCTTTCCTTCTCTCTCTCTCTCTGATGCTGTCCCTTTGGAGTCTAGACAGCTCTTCTAATCTCAGGGAAAAGTTTCCTTCCTTCCGGCTTTCCCCCTTGCTCTCCGCACAATGCCACGTTTCTCCAGCTTGCCAACATGAGAACAAAATGCTGTCCTGTATCTCAGTCCACCAAGCTAGTTATAATAGAGAACCTATCTCCCCCCTATCCTGTCTAGAATAGACTTCATATAATAAACTCCTTTATATTAGTTTTCAAATGAAGACGAGGAGGAGGAGGAGGAGGAGGAGATTGGATTTATACCCCTCCCTTCACTACCTGAAGGAGTCCCAGAGTGGCTTACAATCTCCTTTTACTTCCCCTCCCCACAAGAGGCACCCTGTGAGGTAGGTGGGCTGAGAGAGCTCTTTGGAGAACAGCTCTGAAAGAACTTGTGACTGACCCAAGGTCACACCAGCAGCTGCATGTGGAGGAGTGGGGAATCAAACCTGGTCCTCCCAGATTACAGTCCACACTCCTAATCACTACATCCAAGAGGCTCTGTGTAACTCTTGTTTCGTGCTGTGCTGTGTTAAAGCCTTGGGCACTCTGCTAACTATAGATCCCAACACTAACCTCCCCCCCCCAAAGTAGCCAAGGCATGCTCACGCCCCCTGCCCTCTCCGTGGCATTATACCCCATGGAGGCCCCTCCCCTCTCCAAACCCTGCCTTCCACGGGCTCTGTGACAGAAATCCTAAAACTTGCTAAGGATCAAGAGTGTCACTTAGAGCGTCTGGACCCCTAGATTCCATTAGAACGAGTGTCTGAATTCCATTCCACATTGGACCTGGACATGACAATCCGGTTGGGACCAGACCATTAGTTTGTCATGGAAGTTCAGAGGCATCACCAGGTGCTTGACGGAGGTGGGACTATACCGTCTATGGCTCTGATGGTAAAAGTAGCCTCTAGAGATGGCGATCTGCGTGGGGTTGGAGACGCTTGCTTCTGATTCAGCTGGTTTAACTCCAACTCCCTTTCACATAAATATCTGGAAACTCGGACTCGGTATTTTCCCTTGTCTTCGGTTTCCCCCCCAGTCCAACAGTTTTGCGATTTGATGACTATAGAAACAGTCCCCAAGAAAGAAAGAAAAACACACAGGAGAGACTTTATTCATTTAGAAAGGTTCACTATTCACAGTGGGGGGTGCTTCAGGGAGCAACGCAGAAGAGTTTAGTGGCTGTCTTCTTTTGTGCTTTCTGTGGAAAGAAATACAAATTTCAAACAACAAATGGATAAGAGAGGAGCTGAAAACCATCCATCCTGTCTCTGTAGCGTGCAAGATTGCCTGGAGGCTGCGGTGTGGAAGTCGTCCACGCGGAGAACCCTCGTGGGTGCTCGGTAGCAGCAGCAGCAGCTGGAATTCCTCCATAGGTCACAAGATTTTCTTCTTGCCATCTCAAAATGTCCAACGGCGTGTGGGAAAGCCTCCCCATTCGCTACAACTGACTGAATGTTGATCCACATCGGGGGGACCCACCTCGAGAAGCTTTCTCATGCTCACAACGAGTGATTAGAATGTGGAAATGGCTGCCAGAGGATGGGCACAGGCATAGATGGCTTTAAAAGGGGATTAGACAGGCTCGTGGAAGGTAGGTCTATCATGGCGACTACAGGGAAACTCCAGAGGCAGTAAACCTCGGAATACCTAGTGCCAGGAGGCAACGTCAGGGGAAGGCCTTGGTGTTGTTGGACCTCCAGAGGAGCTGGTTGGCGGGATGCTGGACTAGATAGACCACTGGTCTGATCCGGCAGGGCTCTTCTGAAATTCTTAGGAAGGTCTTAGCCTCTCTGCCCTGTTGCTGGCCCTTCAGAGGAACTGGCTGGCCACTGTGTGAGACACTGTGTAGACTAGATAGACCCTGGTCTGATCCAGCAGGGCTCTTCTCATGTTCTCATCAGGGGAAGGCCTCAGCCTCTCTGCCCTATTGTTGGCCCTCCAGAGGAACTGATTGGCCACTGTCTGAGACAGGAAGCTGGACTAGATGACCCAGAAGATGCTCTTATGTTCTTACTGCAACATGGGCAGTGGCTAGGAAAGGTGGAAATCTCAACACAAAAGATGGATAAAAAACCAAAAATTCATGCCCAGTTGTGTGTGTTCAACCCAATGGCGACTGCACTAGAAGTATGGCATGGATGTTTGTTGACCAGAAAGGAGGAGTGGCTCCTCCAAACCCTCCCCAGTTCCTGCCCCTCTTTCCGTCTGTGTCTCCCCAGCCCGTCCCTACCTGTGCTGCAGGGCGCGCTGTATTCAGCCACAGCAAAGTCCTCTGCGGGAGGGAGAAGAAAGGCCTGTCAGGTAAAGGTAAACACGACCACAGAAAGTAGTGCTGCCAGGTCCTTTGGGGAGCGGGGGGGGTTGCCCGCTCGATGGGCCCCTTACGCACCCGCCTAGATCCGGCCGCCAGGGGGAACCCCCTCCCCCCAAGTGCTGGGATCACGGGGACATGTCCGGCGTGATGATGTCACCCGGAGGTGAGTCATTGTGCTGGGCACGTTGCGGAGGGGACGCTCTACCATTCGAGGGAAAACTCTACGTTTTCCCCTCAAATGATAGTGGCCCCGCCTCCAACGTGACCGACACGATGACGTCATCGCGGCGCGTGCGCGTTGTGTGCGCCAAGGATGTCCCGTAGAGGGGCCAGGACACCCCCGCCAGAATGAAGGTAAGACCTGGCAGCCCTAACGGAAAGCCCCGCCGGCCTCCTATCGGTCACCAGGGTGTGACATCGGAGGGCTGATTTCGCAGAACATGGGAGCAGGGGACCAGAACTGAAGACCCACGTTGCGCACAGTTAGATGTTCCTTCGTGAAAATAAAGATCATATAGAGTGGCCAGCTCTGGATCTGGAAAGTCCCAGAGACTTGGGAGTACAGCCCGGGGAGGGTGGGGGGTTGGGGAGGGGAGGGACCTCAGCCTGGTACCGCACCACACGGCCCCCTCCAAAGCCGCCGTTCTTCTCCAAGGGGACTGAGCTCTATGCAGGCCCATAGCCACACTGGGGCATCTCGGGGCCAGGCCCCCCGACTCACCGCCCAGGCCCCCTGACTTTTTGCTGAGCCGTGTGGAGAGCGCCGTTTCAGGCTGGGTGGCGAAAGGGGGCTCAACCCTTCGCTATGCCTCTCCCTTGGCAGCTTGCATGAGAGCCTGGGATGCTCCCAGGCTTCGGGGTGTGTGCGGGGGTGCCCCTGCGTTCCCTGCCTGATCTTCTCCAGGTGCCCCGCAGCTGCGGGCACCTAGAGGAGATCAAGCAGGGAACCCAGGCATGTGTAGAGGTTTGGGCTGTAGGCACGGCCGACTCTGAAGCCAGCCGGAACTCCGTTCCTGCGCGTTCCTGCCCAAAAATAGCCCTGATTCGGACCAGGTACTTTTGCGTTTCCGATTACTCTATTGTGTTTTTGGAAAACGACTCTATTTATATAGGTTAAGATTATTATCCTTAATGATGGTGTTGAATACATTTTTTGTTATTTATGCACGGTTTGATGTTTTGTACTTTTCGTACTGACCCACTCCCTTCCGTGCATCTCTGCTGTTTGGGTGGGTCACCTGGAAGTTGGCAACCTGGACTTTAGATTTAGAGCTACCGCACCCCCAAGCTGACCAGTCTGGGGTCTCTGGACCGTTGCCTCAACCCAGGAGAACAGCCAGTTTGAGAAACAAACCTGGGAGCAGCAGGAGAGCTAGTGAGGTGTAGTGGTTAGATCTGGGAGACCCCACCCTGTCATGACCAAGGGCCAAGCCCTCCCTCCCCCAGACCCAGGTTTTCTGGAGAGATCCCGACCTGGGTGGTAATAATCGTAGACCTTCACTGTCGCCGGCTTCAGGCCCGTGACTTCCACTTCCTGCTCCACAGAGAAATGGTAGCTCCGCACGGTGTCATCCAGCTACAGGGAAACAGAACAGGGAAAGGTCTCACCTCTATATTAGGTAACTGCCCGACATAAGGGAGGTGTTGGAAATATGTGTGTTGCAAGGTCTAAAATTCAGTCATCATAGGGTTAATGTGTGTTTACCTCACGTGCTATTGTTTAGGCTGACCTGGAAGGGAACCTGGCAGAAAGCCAATGGAAAGAAAGCCCAGGAAACTGAAGCCTGTTTACTAACAAACATTGGTTAATGCATTCAGGTGATTTCCTTCTAGGAGTCAAGAAGAAAGGAAGAATCTCCATTACTATCTGTGTTTCTGTTGTTGTAAAGTAGCAGCAAGAATGTAGTCTTAAGTGTTTATTGTTTTGTAGATTCCCCATGCACCCTTCCCTTTAGAAATAAAGATTCTTACATAGAAAGAAAATGCCTCCTCTCCAGTGAACAAAGATCCATTGCAAACTCTGAACATTTAACTATTTTTACAGATCTTCCAACGGGAGGCTGCTGAAGTTCACTGCCCCACTCCTTCCTCCTGAAACAACGATTTGCTTTTCCCATCCGCCAACGAGACCCGCTTGCACCTTTTTTTCTGCCTCCTCACTTGAATTTCTACTTCCCGCCTTCGTGCCATATGAATCATTTATTTTTGCACGGCGGAGCATGGCTCTAAACGGTATGAAAAAGGCCCCCCCCCCAAAAGAAACACAGAGATCGGGACTCCCTGCCATAAAAATAGAAAAAAAGAAAAGGACAACAGAAGAACAAAGTGGCAAAGGTGCCCCTCTGTCCCAGATGGACAGTTCCCTGGGAGGAATAGCTCCCTCGCCTGCCTTTCCCACCTCCCCTGTACCTTGTCAGCGGTCCATTAGCCACAAGGTATAGGTAGGGACTCTGGGGCAAGGGATGCTCTGTATTCTTGGTGCTTGGGGGGGGTCAACAGTGGGAGGGCTTCTAGTGTCCAGGCCCCACTAGTGGACCTCCTGATGGCCCCTGCTATTTTTGGCCACTGTGTGACTCAGAGTGTTGGACTGGAGATGGGCCCTTGGCCTGATCCAACATTGGCTTCTCTCATGTTCTTATGACTGAAAAAAAGCACAATTCTCACCTGATCCAGGTAGAGGTTGGTCTTGTCAGGATCAAATTCTACCTTCTTTACTCCAAGTTTCCCTTCCAGCTGTCGGAACAGGAAAAAAAGGACACAGTTAAGAAACCTGAAGAGTTCTATGATACCAGTAATGGGCCACCCTTTTTCATGGCAAAGGTCCATTGAAGTTAAAGTGAGGTGAGATCACAGTGCAGTCGGCATGTCCAGAGCCCAGGGCTGGGCGCTCCGACAAGGGGTGGCCCCTGAACCTGCCTCCACCCACTCCACCTGCTGCTGTTTCTGCCCGAGGCAGCTGGCACGCCTTCCCTCCTTGCTCTGCAGGCACCTTTTAAGACGGTGTGGCAAGCAAATGCACGCGGGGCTTCCTGAACATTCCCAAGCCTGACAAGAGTTTGTGACGGCCCTACTGGGTGAGGAGAAATGCCTCCTCCCCCCGCCCAAGATCACATCTATGTTGCCCGAGGGCGTTTTCTGCATGGTGTCCTTGTTGGTAGTTCTGGCCCCATATGTCTCTGTTTATCCCCTGCTTTCCACACACATTTTTGTGCCTTTAGTTTTCATTTCACTTTTTGTTTCTTCCCTGTTTTCTTTTTTTTTCTGGTTCTTTTGAGACCATTTTTGCCCCGATCTTTTTCTGGAGGCCAATTCTGAGTGGCCTTTTCCCTTGTGCATGATGTTTCTATCCGTTTTCCTTCTCCCTTCCCGTTCCCAGCCAAGTCCAGCCCACTTTTTGATGACTGGAGTCAGTCAGTCAGCCTTTATTGGCATAAAACAATACCTTAAAAGAGGATTACTATAAAAGAGAAATATACATAGGGAACAGTGTTCCCTCTAAGTTGGGTTAGTGTGAGCCAGCTCACAGTTTTTTAGCCTCTGGCTCACACATTGTTGTCTTAGCTCAGGAAGGAGGGCTCCGGAGCAAACTAATTGATGCAGCAGCCAAATCGCTCGCTCACAACTTTAATGCCAGTAGCTCACAAAGTAGAATTCTTGCTCACAAGACTCCACAGCTTAGAGGGAGCATTGATATGGAACCAACCATTTTACAAACTACAAAAGAAGTCTCTACCACTTTTCCTGGCGGAGATATGCCTTTTCCTGGCGGAGATATGCAAGAGAAGGGGTTTGACCTGTTGTTAACAACAGTATATCAATGTACGCCTCTTTCCCAGTGCATTTCTTAAATTACCCCTTTGTTTGGGGTAGTGGTTAGGAGCGCGGACCAGGTTGGATTCCCCGCTCCTCCACATGCAGCTGCTGGTGTGACCTTGGGCCAGTCACAAATTCTTTCGAAGCTGTTCTCTCAGGAGCAGTTCTCGAAAGAACTCTCTCAGCCCCACCTACCTCACAGGGCGTCTGTTGTGGGGAGGGGAAGGGAAAGGAGATTGTAGGCCGCTCTGAGACTGTGAGTGAAGGGCGGGGTATAAATCCAATCTCTTCTTCTACCTCTCAGGGTGTCTGTTGTGGGGAGGGGAAGGGAAAGGAGATTGTAGGCCGCTCTGAGACTGTGAGTGAAGGGCGGGGTATAAATCCAATCTCTTCTTCTACCTCTCAGGGTGTCTGTTGTGGGGAGGGGAAGGGAAAGGAGATTGTAGGCCGCTCTGAGACGGTGAGTGAAGGGCGGGGTATAAATCCAATCTCTTCTTCTACCTCTCAGGGTGTCTGTTGTGGGGAGGGGAAGGGAAAGGAGATTGTAGGCCGCTCTGAGACGGTGAGTGAAGGGCGGGGTATAAATCTAATCTCTTCTTCTACCTCTCAGGGTGTCTGTTGTGGGGAGGGGAAGGGAAAGGAGATTGTAGGCCACTCTGAGACGGTGAGTGAAGGGCGGGGTATAAATCCAATCTCTTCTTCTACCTCTCAGGGTGTCTGTTGTGGGGAGGGGAAGGGAAAGGAGATTGTAGGCCGCTCTGAGACGGTGAGTGAAGGGCGGGGTATAAATCCAATCTCTTCTTCTACCTCTCAGGGTGTCTGTTGTGGGGAGGGGAAGGGAAAGGAGATTGTAGGCCGCTCTGAGACGGTGAGTGAAGGGCGGGGTATAAATCCAATCTCTTCTTCTACCTCTCAGGGTGTCTGTTGTGGGGAGGGGAAGGGAAAGGAGATTGTAGGCCGCTCTGAGACGGTGAGTGAAGGGCAGGGTATAAATCCAATCTCTTCTTCTACCTCTCAGGGTGTCTGTTGTGGGGAGGGGAAGGGAAAGGAGATTGTAGGCCGCTCTGAGACGGTGAGTGAAGGGCGGGGTATAAATCCAATCTCTTCTTCTCCTCCCCTTTCTCTCCCCAACTCTCAGGCGCTTCCTCTGTGTGGTTGCTGCCGCCGCCTCCCGTGGCAGCCATTTTGTAGTCCTGCCCACCACTCTCTTCCAGAATTCCAAAGGTGCCCACAGGCTTAAAAAACGTTGGGGACCCCTGGGTCACGGTCTATGGCCGGAAGGTAGAATATATATCTCTTATCCAAATAAATTTGACAACCAGCACAAAACGCATGTTGCCCCCTGCCGGGGTGCATCCTGCCCACAGTGGTGAGGGGGGCAAAGATGGTGTTCTGGATGCTCTCACCCTCCTCACAGAGCTCTTCACGGGGATGAATCCGGATACCATGGTCACTTCTATCAAGGCCATGTTGCTTGATTCTCGTGGCCCCGCGTAGCTATGGGAAGAGGCAAAAGAAGTTTCAACGGTGTGAGGGCAGCTGTCGAACTCTGGGAACTATACAAGGTCATGATGAACTTCCCCTGGTGGCCTGCAGAAGCTGAGAGACTGGGGGACACTGCATGGCACCTGCCAAAGTCTACGGCCTTCTCCCCTCCAAGGGAGCTCAGGAAGCAGCCAAGAAAAATACTATACCTCACTTGTAGATGGATATCAAAACGTTTCCTGGAAGTCCGGTTGCACTCTGGGGGGGACGTCTCCACACTCAAAGCAAAAACGTTGGTCTTCTCAGGAGGGTGGTTATATCGAAGCGTACTCTGGTTGGGAGGAGAACACTGGTAAAGCCCCAAGTCTGGCCGACCTGTGGGCAATAATACTAGGCGAGAGGCATGCTATAGCCAGCTCCACATGTGGTGTCTTCTCATGGAGAACATCAGAAGAGCCCTGCTGGATCAGACCAATGAGGGTCCACCTGTCCAGCATCCTGTCTCACACAGTGGCCAACCAGCAGAGCACGCAAGCCACGCTGTAGCAAAGGGTGCATGTGCCGTTGGAGGGGGCGGGCCGCTGTCAGTGTCTTGCGTTGCGCATGCGTCATTCAGTGTTGGTGCGCATCCCACGGAAACTTACAACATCCAGAAACCCCGGGACGTGGGTGGGCGTCAGAAGCCGCGGGATACTGGCGCTCCCATGATCAGACGCCAGCCTTTGCCCCGGGGTTTCCGGAAACTAGTACTTCGACCCTAGTAGTTTTTTACTCTGCGTTTTCCACGAGAAGCCACGGGTTGGCCACAGGAGTGCTACGCCTCCCAGATGTGCTGGTATGATCGCGCACAGAAAGTCTGCAGGGCTGCCGTGCCTTCAGCGGGGCAAATGCGCCATGTGAACAGGGCCACATATTATCTAAAAGCATTTATAATGATATATGCTTAAAATATAACAATAACATACATCAATAAAATATGGCACTAATTTCTGACAAACTAACTAGCAGCAGCCGTATCAGTTGTTATTCTCCTAGTTGCTACATTTGCTCTCTTTTTTTTGGCAGCTAGAGCAAAAAGTGCCATCCTGTTGGAATTAAAGGAATCTGTATCTGACAACATAAAAATTAGTTTATCAGAGTCAGAAAGAAGATGGAGACCAGAAAATATCTTAGCAAGAAATTTTCCTCTTGGTTCTGAGTATATGGGACAATTTAGAATGTAACGTGGCAGGTCCTCAGTCGAGGATCCACAGATACGTCTACGCTGGTCTACTGGTTTCTTCTGGAATCGTCCGAGCAGCATCTCAGTTGCCCTTGACTGGAAACGTAATGATGGGAGTGCTGCCCTGAGCTTATAAGTTGTAATTTCTGCCAAATAACTTCAATGCCAGGAGCTCACAAAGCAGAATTTTTGCTCACAAGACTCCACAGCTTAGAGGGAGCATTGGTTTGGTGGTCTCGAGTATCCATAATAATTCCCCATTTATCTTCTCAAGGGCATCTTTCCCCTACTCGTGACCATCTCAAGAGAGCTGGCCGCAGTTTCCTCCTCGACAATGGAGTGCTCCTCTTCATCTCCCCGCTCCCCCCCGGCAGATCGTGGAGCAGGGCCCTTTTGGGGCAGGCACCCCAGCACCCCCACGGCTCACCTGCACATACGCACAGCCGCTCCCCGAGACCTCCACCTTGTATTGCCCGGGCACCTCGGGGAGAGGCGCCTGCTGCAGCACCAGCCGGTTCCTCTTGTCCACGTGGAATTCTTGCTGGGAGCCCGCGGTGGACTTCACCAGCACCTGGACGCCTTCGATCTCACGGTAGGTCAAGGCTGCGTACTGGGATAAGCCCTGCAGGGCGACCACCGTGTCCTGCGGAGCAGAAAACAGTTCCTTTGGGTGGGTGGGAATTTAGGGGGGAGAGTTTCCACTTGGAATGCTCGCGACAACATCCTCAGATTTAGAAAGATCATGGCAATATGTGGCATGATGTTGAGTTTGGGTGACTGGCCCAATGACACCCAGTGAACTTCCAAGGGGATTTAAAATAAGAACATAAGAGAAGCCAATGCTGGATGAGGCCAGTGGCCCATCCAGTCCAACACTCTGTGTCACACAGTGACCAAAAATACCAGGTGCCATCAGGAGATCCACCAGTGGGGCCAGGACACTAGAAGCCCTCCCACTGTTTCCCCTCCCAAGCACCAAGAAGACAGAACATCACTAGCCCCAGACCAAGAGTTCCTATCAGTACCTTGTGGATAATTGATTTGAATCTGGGGCTCACAGGTCCTGGTCCAGCATCCTAACCACTACAACCACACTGACTCTTTTAGCAAGTAGGAACCAGATAATAATCAGGGTAAAGCTTCCACAGCTGGAAACTTCCAGAACTCTTCCAGTTTGGTGTAGTCGTTAAGTGCGTGGACTCTGATCTGGGAGAACCAGGTTTGATTCCCCACTCCTCCACTTGCACCTGCTGGACGGCCTTGGGCAAGCCAGTGTTCTGACAAGAGCTGTCCTTGAAAGAGTAGTTCTGGAAAGAGCTCTCTCAACCTCACAGAGTGTCTGTTGTGGGGAGGGAAAGGAAAAGGAGTTTATAAGCCACTCTGAGACTCCAAGTGAGGGGCGAGGTATAAATCCAATCCCTTCCTCCTCCTCTTCCTCCTCCTCTGCAGCCTGGCCACCTTCTGGATCTAGAAATTAAGCAGTGCTCTGATGTTTAGATTATGGGTGTGAGAAAGGACGGGGGAGGCCATGGTAGGCTGCAACGCATTTAGTTATCTCATCTCTGCTTGATGCTACACCCTCCCGTAGTGACGACAACCCCTCTTGACAGACAGAGAGGCAGGCATGGTGGGAGGAGGGTTCCAGGGCAAACAGCATGGCGCCCGAGCCCCAGAGCTCAGAGCTGGTCCCGGCTGGATCCGGGCTGCCGAGAACACTGAACTGAGGCTCTTCCCATCAATCCCGAATTAGGGGAAGGAGCCAGGCTGCTAGATACAAAGCATGCGGGCGCCTGCACAGGGGCAGGGCTTTTTTTCTGTAGAGAAAGCCCAGCAGGAACTAATTAGCATAACAGGCCACACCCAATGGCAGAAACTCATTAGCATAATAGACCACACCCCTGACAGCGCAGCTCCCTCCCAGGATTGGCTTCCCCAGGGAAGGAAGGCCATTTCTGGATTGGCTTCCCTAGGCCTTCACTCCCTGGATCGGCTTGTCTTCCCCAGGCGCCCTGCGGCTTGCGAGGCACCCGGGGAACATGGGGAGGAGGCTGTAGGCGTGGACAACTCGGAAGCCAGCCGGAACTCCATTCCTCTGCGTTCCTGCCCCAAAACAGCCCTGGATGGGATGTTGGTATATTTGCAAGTTCTCTCCCTGACGTCATGCAAGAATTAACCTGTTTGTTTGCGTGTGCTGAATTGTAGTTAGTCAGCTCAGAACCTATGAGATGTCAAGTAGAAGTTCCCGTGCTAGAAGGGGACGCCCTATGCACAATGAAAGGACCTTTAGCCTGACCACTGGTAGCTGGGTGATGTTACCTGATATTCTGCATGTAGGCATTCTGGGGTTTCTTCTTCCTCCCTTTGTTTAGAGATCAGATGCCAGAACGCTCTCTGGCTGTCATGTTCTCAGCCCCTGGGCAACAACCTCATCCTGTCCGGGGGATACCAAGCACATGTGACAGAGGCAGGGTCCACTTTCTGTAAGAACGGCTGGGAATGCAGATGTTGTTTAAATCCAAGGCCACTGGTACCGTTCCTCCTGTGCCTACCCTATCTCTAAGGCTGCCAGCTCTGGCTTGGGAAATTCCTGGAGATTTGGGGGTGGAGCCACACCCACTACAGGCAAAACCTCTGCGTGCCTGGCTGCAGAGGGGAGGCCTGGAGAGCAACCCCCCCCAGCGACTCCAAGGTGGGCGTGCCGGGGGGGGCTGGAAGGATTGGGGAGGCATTTAAATGCCTCCCCATGCCTTCCTTGGCCTGTCCAAGTGCCAGCTTGCCCGGGCTCCCCACAGCTGCGGGGCACCCGGGCAAGACAAGGGGAGACAGTTTAAACTGCCTTCCCTTCCTTTCAGTTTAAACTGCCTTCCCTTCTCCGCAGCCGTGGGGCACCTGGGCAAGCCAAGGGAAGGCATACAGGTGTGGCCTAATATGCTAATGTGTTTCTGCTCTTGGGTGTGGCCTATTATGCTAATGAGTTCCTGCTGGGATTTTTCTACAAAAAAATCCCTGTGTGGTTGTATATAGCGCTGGAAAACTCAAAAAGCAGAACTTCCCAAGACTGATTGTGTCTGCCCTCCAAAAGCAGCTGTTGTCTCCAGGGGAACTGAGCGCTGTCATCTGGAGATCGCTTGGGATGTGAAGAGAACCTCAGGGCCCCACCTGGAAGTTGGCAACCCTACCTTTGTCCAAAATGCATGTGTGGAGGACTCTGTGCAGATGCTTAACCCAAGCTGGAGTCTCTGTGTTCATGCAAGACAAGTGCCCAGCATGAACTATGCATTGCAGGGAAATTCTGGCCTGGTGGGACATTCAAATATGCACACACACACACACACCCCGTGCATATTGGAGCTGGGACAGTTCTGAGCAGAAATGCCCGCTCAGCCATTTGGAACCCTCCCTTTAACAGATCCAGCACATAAGTCGAGATTCAGGGCAGTATTTGACACAAGGCACGTTATAGTGAGACTTTCGGAGAGGTACACTTGGATCATTTTCTACCTTAATTTCATCCAGAGCTTTGCTGTTTATTTGCATTTCTACACTAAGAATTTGGTCACCTGTCCTGACGATGGGTTGCCAGTTCTAGGTTGGGAAGTCCCTGGAGATTTTGAGGGCGGAGCCTGGGGAAGGGAGGGACCTCAGCAGGGTATAATGCCATAGAGCCCACCCTGCAAAGTAGCCGTTTTCTCCAGATCTGTGTACTCTGGAGCAGTGTTCCCTCTAACCTGAGTTAGTGTGAGCTAATTCACAGTTTTTTTAGCCTCCGGCTTACACTTTTTTTGCCTCAGCTCAGGAAGGACAGCTCCAGAGCAAACTAATTTATGCAGCAGCCAAATGGCTCGCTCACAACTTTAATACCAGCTGCTCACAAAGGAGAATTTTACTCACAAGGCTCCAGAGCTTAGAGGGAGCATTGCTGTCTGGAGATCAGCTACAGTTCCAGGATATCTCCAGGCTCCACCTGGAGACTGGCAAGCCTGATTCCTGTCCCTCTTGGTCACCTCCTCCGTAGCTCTGAACCCAGGGACCGTAGAAACACCATGCGTCCAACTGCCAGGATTGGTATTTCTCGGTTTGTCCACACTTCCAAACACCAGTCGACACTCTTTCAGGAATCACAGCCCCACCACTTACCCCCTTTCCCTAGAAGAAATGCTGGGCCTGCTACCTGCGTGGAGGAAAATCCCCCATAGGGGTTCTGCTGTGAGACAAGGTTGCGCGTGGCTTGGGAAGCTTCTTTGAGGTCATCTGCGGACACCTCTGGTTTGGAGAGGAGAGCCAGGAGTCTGTAGGCCACCGTCTCAGCCTCTGAGGAGGATCTGGATTCCTCTGCAGAGGGAAGAAAGAATGGAAAGGAATGGAATTCCGTACAGAACAGCTGGCTCCAACTGGGGATACAGGTGAAATCCAGTGCTCCCTCTAAGCTGAGTTAGTGTGAGCTAGCTCACAATTTTTTTAGCCTCCGGCTCACCCATTTTTGTCTTTGCTCAGGAAGGAGGGCTCCAGAGCAAACTGGTTTATGCAGTAGCCAAATCGCTCGCTCACCACAAAGTGGAATTTTTGTTCGCAAGACTCCACAGCTTAGAGGGAGCATTGGCGAAATCTTGTAATAATAACCAGTGTTCGTTCTTGGAGTAGGAACTTCCATGTCAACTACTAATTCTTCATATCATGATTAAGTTCCACTTGGCACCCTCTGATTCCTCGCTTTCTCAAAGCTAGTAATATGCTGCATCCTAAGAGGCTGACAGGCAAGCAATGGCTTTTTCCGCACCCGTGTTTTCCCTCGGTCTCTGAACACATCCTATTCTTCCATGCTGCATTCCCTCCTGCTTTCACTTCCAGTTTGTTTCAGGGCTTTCTCTTGTGTCGGCGTTTGTTTTACAGGAATCTGCATTCAGACCGCTTCCAGCACACTGTTGCCCCATGGTTACCAAAAACTCCTTTTGCTCCGATTCTTGGTTCTCTTCTGCTTTTAAATCGCTAATCCTTTCTAAAGTAGAATTGTTTTTGCAGGTAATTAAGTGCTGCCCACTGCCCTCCCCTGTTTCCACCTCTCTCTCTTTAGGTTGATCCTCCCTCCCTGTTCTGTTTTCTTTCCCTCCTTCTCCAAGACAAAAGAGGACACACCCACCCACTCAGGCAAACTTTTAAAAAGCCAGAGAGCGCGTAAGAAGGAATCAGAACTAGGGGATTCCCTGCTCCCAAATGTGTCAGTCTTGCGTGTGTGGGCCTGGATTTCCCCCTCCCTTCCCTTTCTTGTAGATGCAGAATACATACAGAATACACAAATAAATAAACTGGAGGGGGGAACCAGTGCAGAGAAAATGCGTGCAACTGCGATGTCAACCCTTAAAGTTTGACTCCCCAGATTCCCCAGAGCAAGCTGTCAGTGCAGAAAGGGCTAATGACTTCAAGCATGGAAAACAAGTGTGTGGCATTAGACAGGATGTGAAGAAATGCATTTTTTTCTTTGGAGGTTTGAAATGAGCAAAACCTTTACCAGGAGGTTTTAAATGTTTTTCTCTCTGGGCAGAGAACAGGCAAGGAGGAGGAAGTCCGTCAACAGCTGACCAGGCTCACCTCAGCCACCTCTTAAGACATGCTAATAGGTCTAGCTAGAGACAATAGGAGAGTCCAGCCCCCACCCCCTTCAAGCAGGGAATAGAGATTTGGAGGAACTGAAGACTAGCGAGACTTCAGGAAAGAACTCCTCATGATCTCCAGAAAAAGCCTCTTTGACCTGGCCTGACCTGGCCAGTGGGTGGGGGAAAGAGAGGCCCACCACAACAGCCCTCCTCCCTCCCTGCTGAAAAATTTAAAGGGCTCTCCAGCTGATTGGTGGGCCACGTGCTCCCCACCCATCAGCTGAAGCCCTTTAAATCTCTGCAGGAGGGGAGGGAGAGGGGTGGGTGGGGCTTGGGGGAGGGAGAGCGGTGGGTGGGGCTTGGGGGCGGGGCTTGGGGCAGGGCTTCCCTGCCGGCCAGTCGTCTGGTGGCAGATTTGAGCCCCCAGTTCCTGGCACGGGAACCCCCGCTGGAACCTGGGGGCTGACAACCTATGGACAGTAGAGAAAAGAAGCACCCCCCTGATACAAATATTTCAGAGCCCTCTGAGACTGTATGCAGCAGGGGTCCCCCAATGTGGCACCTGTGGGCTCCACGGCCTCCGCTGACACCTTTCGTGGCCCCCTCCACATGTTTTTAGAATGTGGGTGGGGCTCTTGCCCAGCTGGGCTTATGATTTCCCACTGAAAATTGGGTCTGTGGAGCAAAATAACATTGTTTCAGTGGCAGCTCTCACTACAGTGTTTGATTTCCTCTCTCTCGCCCCTCTTTCCCAGCGTATTCTTGATTCCCCCTTTTTTTGCTGGCACACAGGCTTCTTCTCTGTATGTGTGTGTGAGATGCCCCACCTCCCGAGGCAGCCATTTTGTGGTTGGCTCCACCTCCCGAGGCAGCCATTTTGTGGTTGGCTCCACCTCCCGAGGCAGCCATTTTGTGGTTGCCCCCGTCAGCCTGTGTCAGGATTCCAAAGGTGCCCGCATGGCTCAAAAAGGGTAAGGACCCCTGCTACAGAGACAAGACCTCACTGGCCCTGTACTGCGTGGCATTATGCACGGTGGGAATCCATGCACAAGCACAGGGGCCCTGTCCTCAGTCATGTTGGAAATGTAAGCTCCACAGTCAGGGACATTTGAAAAAATAGCATTCCCTGTCATAGGAGAACAGAATTCTGATGAAAAATTCATGAGCCAGAGCTCACACATAGGCAGGGGGAGAACCGGTACGCTGGTCCTCACTCATCCTATATGTATATTAATGTGAATAATGTATTTGCAGTGCCACAACTAGAAAGGCCCTGCTCCAAGGATGAGCTGCTGTCCTAAAATGGAGAGTGTGAAGATGCTGGTATCCCACTGGATACTCGGGGCCCAGTCAGAACCTTTCACTGCAATGGGAGGGACCATTCTAATCGCTTATGATTCAGAAAAGAAACACTTCTCCCAGCACAGAGATCACACGTTCAGTTGCTGAGTTCCATGCATTGATTCTTAGATTGCGTAAGTTGCATTTTTAAAAATTTTAAATTTAGATTTTATTCTGTATATTATCTCTGTTTTCTCCTTTTTTCATACTATGTTTGTATTGTATGCTGGTCTTAAGACCGTAATAATAAAACTAAACTAAACTTCTCTCAGCAGCCCAAAGTACAGAAGACTATGAGGCGGGTTCCCCATTGGCTGTAGCCCTGCCCAGTGCCCCCTCGAAGCTGAGTTAATGTGAGCTAGCTCACAGTTTTTAAGCCTCTGGCTCACACATTTTTGCCTTAGCTCAGGAGCAGTAGCCAAATGGCTCGCTCACAGCTTTAATGCCAGTAGTAGCTCACAAAGGAGAATTTTTGCTCACAAGACTCCACAGCTTAGAGGGAGCCTTGGCCCTGGCATGGCTATCGTAAAGCAAAAGATCTCCAAGCTGACATGTGTTTTTTTTGGAGCACAAGCAGTGAGCTATGCACCCAGAATTCAGTTTGGCACCTTCAGTGGAAAAAAACTACTATTCTGAAAGGGGTAAAAAAAACTGGGCAGAAAGGCCGGCTGGCGAAATATAATGAAGTTTCCAGTGAATGAAATCGTCCCTCCTACCGCTTCCATCCGCCTGTTCCTCTCCGAGGAGCTGTTGCCGTGTCTGGGTGTCACCTGCCAACGTGAAGACATACGCAAACAGGGCTCTGGCGTAGGCACCATGCACAGAACTTAAGTTCCTCTTAAGACAGGCTAAAGCATCTTCTACCATGGTGCCCTTGAGGGGAAAAAAAGATTCAGTTAGCTTGCAAAGTGGTATACAAGAACATAAGAGAAGCCAATGTTGGATCAGGCCAACGGCCCATCCAGTCGAACACTCTGTCACACAGTGGCCAAAAGCACCAGGTGCCATCAGGAGGTCCAGCAGTGGGACCCCAGGACACTAGAAGCCCTCCCACTGTTGCACCCCCCCAAGCACCAAGAATACAGAGCATCACTTGCCCCAGACTGAGAGTCCCCATCTATACCTTGTGGCTAATAACCACCGATGGACCTCTGCTCCATATGCTTATCCAATTCCCTCTTGAAGCTGTCCATGCTTGTTAGCCACCACCACCTCCTGTGGCAGTGAATTCCATGTATTAATCACTCTTTGGGTGAAAAAGTACTTCCTTTTATCCGTTCTAACCCGACCACTCAGCAATTTCATGGAGTGCCCACGAGTTCTTGTATGGTGAGCAGGGCTGGCCCCAGGTGTCTGGGCGCCCTAGGCAGGACAGCCTGGGGCGCCCACCCCACTGGGGATGCCAACCTCCCGGTGGGGCCTGGAGACGGCCCAGCGCCCAGGAGAGCCAAGGAAGGGGCGGGCTTCTAAGCCCGCCCCTTCCCTCCCAGCGGCGGCGGCGCGGCTCTCCCCGGTGCCTCGCAGCTGCGAGGCACCCGGGAGAGCCGGGGAAGGGGTGGGCTTAGAACGTCCCCCCATCTCTCCCGGGGGGGTGGTGTGGCTCTCCCGGGTGCCTTGCAGCCGTGAGGCACCCAGGAAAGCTGGGGCTGCCAGCGTTGGGCAGCCCGGGGGGCTTTTCATGGGGGTGGGGGGTGGGGGGCATTTGGCGCCCCTGCAGGGCCGGCGCCCTAGGCGAGTGCCTAGCTCACCTAGTGGGCGAGCTGACCATGATGGTGAGAAAGGAAGAAAAGGACCTCTTTCTCTACCTGCTTTATCCCATGCATAATCTTATAATAACCCCAGCTCTTTGAACACCGTATACAAATAGATAAATGAGCATAAGGACGCCACAATATGTAGCAAATGTAATACTGGAAATGTATACAAATAGGTGTACAAACGCCCCGGTCATACGGGCCAGAAAACGCAAGGGGGAGGCGTGGCTGTTTGCCCTGGAGTAAAATAAAGCAGGGTAGCCTGATCACACAGTCCCCCGAGATGCCATGCTCCGGCTGTTAGCGCCGATCACACGGCGATGCTGAAGCGTGGCAAAAAAGTGGTGCAGTGCGATCACACAAGCTGTGCTGTTTGTATGTGTGCATGTGCCGTTTGGGGGGGGGCAGGGCTGCTGTTGGTGTCTTGTTTGTGCGCATGCCCCGTTTGGCGTTGGTGCGCATCCTATGGACACTCACAACATCCGGTTTGTTCCGGGACGTGGGCGGGCGCCGGATGCAACGGGATACTGGCGCTCCCGTGATCAGACGCCCGCCTTTGCCCCGCATTTTCCAGAAACTAGTGCTCCTTCCATGGTGGTTTTTTACTCCGCATCTTCGGCAGGAAGCCGTGCGTTGGCCACGGGAGTGCTACGCCTCCCAGACGTGCTGCTGTGATTGTGCCCAGAAACTCCGCAGGGCTACCGTGCCTTCGGCGGCGCAAATGCTCCATGTGACCAGGGCCAAAAATGAGTATAACAAACCAAACCTACAAACGTAAACTCACCCACCTCTATGGAGATATTTAGCATGTGTAAAGACCAAGGCGCCAATCTATAAAGGCACTTGACAACTGTTCCAATAGTGCTGTTGCTGTTTAAGCCTCTCCTGGTCACATTAAGGAGTCTTTTATAGAAAAATTACTTCAACGAAAAAAAAGGTGTTCATCTAAAAGACGTTTAAAGTGACCTTCGCTGCCTATCGTCGATAGGACTTGTTCTGATTCGTGGAAGAAATTTTCTCTGACGAAGACTACGAACAAAACAACGGCATGATCCAGAAGCCACGTCATAAGGTTGGTGGAATAAGGAAGGCCCCTCCTGTACATGAGGAGGATCTCGTAGGCTGTGGTCAGACATGCCATTTGGTGTGGATGGGAAGCACAGCTATTTCCTCCAGAGGAATTTGACTCGCAGTCATGCAATCGCACATCCCTTTGTGCTGCGGGCTCAGCCTGTCACCGTGCGATCCGAGGCCACCTCGGACAAGTGGGTTTTCCCACGCACATAAACGAGGAATCGAACCTCCGTGCGGAGGGTTCCCCGTGGAGTACGCAGTTATGTGCGTACTGCTAAGCAAGGGGGGGGAATGGCACCAAGTGGGGGGGGAATGAGCAGACCATCCCGACAGCTTGAGAGCGTGCTTGAGCAATCAGACTAGAGAAAATCTGTGCATGGCCCATCGGCAAGTGTTAGGGCCGGACTTTCCCCAGTGTCTTTTAATTCCGTTTCTGTGGCAGGTAAGCACGGGGTGCCAACGACCGCAGGATCTGTCCCAGATGTTGCTGTCTGATCGTGACCTTTAGATCTGCCAGACATTCGTGGCTAGGTGAGATCTAAAGGCACGTCTGCCCGCAGCCCTTGTGTGCTTCCAAGGATTCAAGGGCAATTTTTGTCTTTACTACTTGACATTTTGGACTATTGCTTAAAGATATGGTTTTGTGAGTTAAATTGAACACTCGACGATGAACCGTTGTGCCTAGCGTATCAATGATTGCTGGACTGTTTCCTATTAATATTGATGTACATTGTTGTAGTTGTATCCATGAGAAATTATGAAAAAAATATATATTCAAATAGAAATCTTTTAACGGTTACAGAATTGTAAAGACTTGTTAGTAGCGTCTAAATCACAGTCACCTTGTTACTGGTTATACTGAATCAAGGGCCATGGTGGCCCAGAGGTTAAGACACTGAGCTGCAGACAGGAAGGTCGGTAGCTCGGCGGTTTGAGACCCGAGTGCCACATGACGGAGTGAGCTCCCGTCTCTGGCCCCAGCTCCTGCCAATGTAGCAGTTCGAAAGCAAGAAATGGCAAGTAGATAAATAGGTACCACTTTGGTGGGAAGGTAACAGCATTCTCTGCACCTCAGCGTTTAGTCATGCCGGCCACATGACTATGGAAAAGTCTTCGGACAGCACTGGCTCTTTGGCTTGGAAACAGAGATGAGCACCACCCCCTAGAATCAGATTCGACTGGCTTTCGAGCAAGGGAAACCTTTACCTTTTATACTGAATCAGACCACTGGTCCATCAACATCAGTATTGTCTACTCAGACCAGCAGCGGCTCTCTTGGCTCCCAGGCAGAGCTCTCTCACAACAACACCTACTTCCTGATCCTTTTTAACTGGAGATGCCAGGAAGTGAACTGGGGACCTTCTGCATGCCAAGCAGAAGCTCTACCACTGAGCCACGGGCCCTACCCTAACAGCTGCCAGGGATCAAGAGCCGGGCGCGCTCCCAAAACTCTTCAGAAAAGGCAGACGAAGAGGAAGACTCACACTCTGGTCCAGGTGGAGCTCCAGGAGTGCAGCCGCCACGTAAGCTGTCAATGAGAGCTCATCGTCCACCCCGCCCTGTGGATGGAAAGGAAGGCACAGGAGGTCAGCCAAGCCACGACAGCTCATTCCCTCCTTGGGAGAAAGACATTTCCCAGCACACAGCCATTTTTAGCATCACTTATTGTTGGTGGGGCACCGCGGTGGCTCAGAGGTTAAGACGCTGAGCTGCAGACCAGAAGGTCTGTGGTTCGGCAGTTCGAGATCCGAGTGCCGTGTGACGGAGTGAGCTCCCGTCTCTGGCCCCAGCTCCTGCCAGCCTAGCAATTCGAAAGCAAGAAACTGCAAGCAGATAAATAGGTACTGCTTCAGTGGGAAAGTAACAGTGTTCTGTATGCCTCAGCGTTTAGTCATGCCGGCCACATGACCACAGAGAAGTCTTCAGACAGCGCTGGCTCTTCGGCTTGGAAACAGAGATGAGCACCACTCCCTAGAGTCAGATTCGACTGGCTTTTGAGCAAGGGAAACCTTTACCTTTACCTATTGTTGGTAGTTACAGGTCAATATGTAACCCCTGCTTTAAGAGGCTATCGGTGTAGCTCGAGCCACCAGCCTGGTCTCTGAGACCTTTTCCACAAAGGGTCATTGAGAAAATTAGGGAAGTAAAGGGCTAGGTTTGGTGCAGTGGTTTAAGTGCACGGTCTCTAATCTGGGAGAACCGGGTTTGATTCCCCACTCCTCCACTCGCAGCTGCTGGAGGACCTCCTTAGGCAAGCCATAGTTCTGTCAGAGCTGTTCTCTCAAGGGCAGTTCTCTCAAAGTGGCTCTCTCAGCCCCACCTGCCTCACAGGGTGTCTGTCATGGGGAGGGGAAGGGAAAGGAGTTTGTAAGCCGCCCTGAGACTCCGAGTGACGGGCAGGGTATGAATCCAATCATCTCCTCCTCCTCCTCCTCCTCTCCTCCACGCCTGCTTGGGTCCCTTTATTACCCAGAATGCTACGCTCAGGGGTTCCTACCTTCTGGTCTGTTGCCTTTCTGCCCCCCTTCCCCCCCCCCGCTCTCTTCCTCTTTGGCATAACGTTCCTTCTTCTGCATTTGGTGAGAAAGATGATATCTGTTGGTACCTGTGCAGATGTCTTCACAAGACTGAAGGATTTCCATTCCGTACAGCTAAATGTGGAGAAAGATCAAAATGGGCAGGCCACGTCAGTGTGTCTGTAGCAGCAGAAAAGAGCCGGAGTCCAGGAGCACCGTAAAGAATCACAAAATGGGTGGCAGGGGAGGCGCTCTCCTGAGTCACACGGCCCACTGCTTCACTTCTTTGTTAGGTCTTTTCTGCTGCCACAGACAGACTAACTCGGCTACCTGTCTTGATCTACCTTTTCCTCCGTCCCCCATGAGGGCTGGTCACATCTTCTACAATCTCTCTCCACCCTAGCCCAAAGAGATAGACAGAAGGCTTTACGTGGCTGTTGCGTTATCGATATGGACTACTACTAAGGAGCACATCTGCGCTAGCAAGACCATGCGGCCTAGTGCACCTTCAGGAGGGCAAACAATCGCCGCGGAGGATCCTGAGGCGGACCAATCGTTTCGCCCGGCTCCTAGAGCAGACCTATAGGGAACACGGACACTGTAAATACGCCTGCCACGGGGAGTGGGGTGGGTGGGTGCTGCACAGATATAAGCCAGCCTCGGGACCGGCTAGTTTGAGTTGAGCTGAAAATAAACTATGAGCTGAAATCGCGCGTCTGAACCCAGTACTTTACAGTGGCCTTTCCTGTCTGCTACCGAGTTCTCTCGCAACGAACAACTTCTATTTCTTTTCTCTTAGGGTCGGCGGCAATGGGTTGGGAAATTGCTGGAGCTATAGGGGTGGAGTCTGGGGGTGGTGGGATTTGGGGAGGGAGGGACCTCGGGAGGGTGTAATGCCACAGAGGTCACACTTCAAAGCAGCCATTTTCTTCAGAGATCTCTGGCTGCTGGAGATCAGTTGTAATCCCGGGAGATTTCCAGGCCCCACCTGGAGGTTGGCAACCCTATTTCCAAGTGACAAGTCTCAGGGTGACTTCATTCGGCAAGCAGCCAGGCTACAGGATCCTGCTGCGCAGAGACTCTGCTCTGCTTTCACAATGAACAGCTATTGTGCTGGTTCTCCGTGGGTTTTGGCCCATCGGGTCTCGATTCAGCACTTGTACCTTCAGGGCATTGTTGAAGAGCCTTCCTACGCTTTCAAAGCATCCACTGGGACGCTGGTGCTGTTTCAGCCAGCGAACGGCGTCCTCAACGTGCTTCTCGTCGATGTAGACGTAGGACTTGGCCTGGCCGAAACTCCGAGCCACAAAAGCCGTCAGCCTGTGGATGGGAGGAGGGGAGGAGGATGCAGAAGGGACAGAAGTTGTGGAAGTGACATCACCGCGCTGGGCACGTTCTACAGGGGACGCTCTGGCATTCGGCTACAAACTCTATCATCACCATGGAGTTTTTAGCCAAATGCCAGAGTGTCCCCCGCACGACTTGCCCAGTGGGACTGTTCAACCAGCCGCAAGGCTTGAGGCAGATTGGGGGTCCTGAAAGAGGGGGAAACCCAGCCCCCATCAGGTGGTTGGTAACCCTACCTGAGAGGCAACATCATTTTGCCAGGTGGCCCCCTACTCACCAAGTATTGCCCTCCCTGTCCTGCTTGCCGAAGGCGCTGTAGGACCCGTCTTCATGCTTGTACAGCAGTTGCCGCTGGTACCCTGCCGAAGATGGAGGAAACGCTGCTCTCAGTTCTCGGGTGGGGGGTGAGGTATAAATCCAATCTCCTTCTGACACAGGGTGGTCAGTGCAGTCACAAAATGGCTGCCACGGGAGGCAAAGCCAGCCACAAAATGGCTGCCACAGCTTACCTTTCAGTCACCCAGTGAAGATCCTTGTGCTGTGGTGGCAGCTGCTGCCAAAGCAATGTTTTTAAACATCTCCACAGCCCATAAAATCTCCAGTGGCCAATCAGAAGCCTTGCTGGGCAAGAGCCACATCTGGCCCCAACCACCTTCTAAAAACACTCTGTGGGCATCAGGAAAGGTGGTGGTGGGCTAGGTTCCCTTTTAGCTGTGCCAGGCTGCACTGGCGCACCAATTTCCTCCGATCAGCGCAGCAATTCTTTTTACAGTGCAGGGGCAGGAGGTTCCCTTCCCAACGGCCATGCAGGTCCGGGTCAAGATGCATCTTTGCAGCGCTGTGGGCAGGCAAGCTGTCAGGATTCAGAGAACCTTGAAGAGACTTATGAGTTTACCTGCACAAATCTAAGAGCGTTTAAAGCTTCACAAGGCCCGAAGACCCCAGAAAGCCAAGACAGACTTTGGTTCACTGGAATGCTGGTTCACAGAATCTATTAGCAGGCCAGCCTGATAATCATTCAGCTGAGAAAATCGCTTGCAAAAAGATGTTTAGATTGAGAAAGGCCATGTTTGGATGGGCCAGCTGTTTGGAAAGGAAAAGGCCACTTATGTCTGTAAACAGTCAAGAAAACACCAGGAACATAGTAACGCCTAAAATCAACCTCTCTTCTCTGGTCGCAGGGAGGGGGATATATATTAACTGCACAGGATTACCTGCATAAAGCATAACCGCATGAGTATATATATATACATGTACACCTGCATGCACATTATAAAAGAACTCATTTATACATCATACAGCATATAGGGCAAAAGACATTAGAAGAATAGGGATTAAAGGGATGCAATGGGAGAACTGATAGTATTGGTAAGGGGCCCCCAAAGCAGAGATGTTTAGAAGCGCAGAAGTAAACACTAGCAGAGCCTCTAATGTCAACAGATAGCATGTTTATCGGAATAAGGAATGGGTCAGCGTGGGTGAATATCTACAGAAACCCCAATGACACGCGTATCATGAGATGAACATCAGGGGTACGGGTGTTCATGAATAGGTCATCGTGACCGGGGGGAAGGGAGATGGGGACATAATCCCATATTTGGAATCCCCCGAAAACAGCTCATAAACGGGCCACTATGACGAAGGGCGAAAGGCAGGACAAAACCTCCCATAAATGGAATTTCCCCCCAGAAATCCCCCAACTTTGAGAAAAACACTCCCATGTATGGAAAGTCCCAAAGAACCCCAACTTTGAGGAAAACAAGATAACGTAATGCTCATGCCTAATTAGGATAACTGTAAAGGTCAGCACCCCTGGTTGGCTAGGGGAAAAGTAAGGTGGGCTGAAAGAAAGAAAGGTATAAGAGATGGGAGGCTGAGGACTAGAGGGTCATCGGAGAAGGTGCCAAGAAGAAGGAAGCGCACCCCCGCCTCTCGCTTCAACCCGTTTGCACAGGAGTCCAGAAGCCTTGTCAGCCTGTCTTGCGTCTCAAGCTGCTTCAAGAGTGGTGAGATAATATGCTTTGCTGGGGAGGAGGGAGGCAGCGCTTCTGGCTCACTTTATTAGATTGAAATAAAGAACTAGGGGACCAAGCATGGTGTGATTTTCTTGAATGTTAATAACGAAGGCTGCTGTTAAAAGTCATGTTGAATAAATCTGGATTTTCTACCTCTACAAAAGTGTCTGGCCTCTCATGCTTCTGAGACATCTGTCTGCAGAGCCTAGCTTAAAAGATCCCCTCTCGCATTGCCGACAGAGCTTAGCCACTAGGAACGTGAACTAACAAAGCAAAAGGCGATGAGGAGAAGCAGGGGGTGCCCGTGCGTCCATCCCTCCCTTTCCCGCTCTTGCCTGGGCTCACAGTTTTAAAGCTAGCACCACTTTTGGCTCACAGGTAAAATTTCCGCTCACGAGACTGCACGCCTTAGAGGGAACATTGGTGGTGGGCACCATGACACCCAAAGGGAACCTCATTGGGGATGCCTGCTGTATAGCAACTGCTGATATTAAAGAAGTCCTCTGGTGGTGGGAAGATGGGGGAGGATAACGGCCATAAGGGGGTGACCAAGGCCCCTGAAAACACTGAGACAGTGCGCGACTGCAATAAAAAAGGCCAACGCTATGCTGGGGATTATTAGGAAGGGAATTGAAAGCAAAGCCAGTATTATAACGCCCCTGTATAAATCGATGGTGCAACTTCATTTGGAATACTATGTGCACTTCTGGTCACCACACCTCAGAAAGGATATTATAGCACTGGGAAAAGTGCAGAGAAGGGCAACTAGAATGATAAACGGGCTGGAACACTTTCCCTGTGAAGAAAGATTAAAGCGCTTGGGGCTCTTTAGCTCGGAGAAACAAAAACTGAGGGGGCGACATGATAGAGGTTTACAAGGTTATGCGTGGGATAGAACAGGTCGAGAAAGAAGTTCTTTTTTTCCCTTTCTCACCATACAAGAACTCATGGGCACTCCATGAAATTGCTGAGCGGTTGGGTTAGAACGGATAAAAGGAGGTACTTCTTCACCCAAAGAGTGATGAACACATGGAATTCACTGCCACAGGAGGTGGTGGCGGCTACAAGCATGGATGGCTTCAAGAGGGAATTGGATAAACATCTGGAGCAGAGGTCCATCAGTGGCTATTAGCCACAAGGTATAGATAAGGACTCTCAGTCTGGGGCAAGTGATGCTCTGTGTTCTTGGTCCTTGGGGGGTCAACAGTGGGAGGGCTTCTAGTGTCCTGGGGTCCCACTGCTGGACCTCCTGATGGCACCTGGTATTTTTGGCCACTGAGTGACACAGAGTGTTGGACTGGATGGGCCATTGGCCTGATCCAGCATTGGCTTCTCTTATGTTCTTATGTTCTTATATTGGCAACGTCGATCCCAGAAGAACTGCGATCACTCTCAGTTGGCTTCTTTTGCCCACAGTGGCCAAAGCCAAACAGGTCTCTTGCATCATGGTACCAAATGCCAATTGGCTGGGATCATTTCCCAGAAGGCAGATTCCTCTCCCACCACACACATACATGCCAGCAGTAACAAAGCAACAAACAATCAGAAAACACCCAGTGACCAAGGTAAGTGAAATATTTTTACGTTGGCTTGCAGTCACACACAATGAATAATCCATTTTCAATCAACTTTCAAGGCACTTTCCAACTGGATTTTGCCAGTTATCCAGTTGGAAAGTGCACTGAAAGTGGATTGAAAGTGGATTATTTAGTGTGTGTGACTACAGCCATAAAGAACATAAGAGAATATCAGAGAAGCTATGTTGGATCAGGCCAATGGCCCATCCAGTCCGACACTCTTTGTCACCCAGTGGCCAAAACCCAGGTGCCTTCAGGAGGTCCACCAGCGGGGCCAGAACTCCAGAAGCCCTCCCCCTGTGCCCCCCAAGCACCCAGAAGACAGGGCATCACTGCCCCAGACATTAGAACATAAGAGAAGCCAATATTGGATCAGGCCAATGGCCCATCCAGTCTAACACTCCGTGTCACACAGTGGCCAAAACCCAGGAGCAGCAGTAGCAGCAGCAGCAGTAGTAGTACATTTACATCCCACTTTTCCTCCTCATTTAAAAACATTTTCAGTGAAAAACAAAAAAACCAACCCCAAATCTCTCTGCTCCTTCCCACCTTAAAAGATGCCGGCCAGTTCAATCCCCTTCCAAAAGCTCTGGCAAACGGGCAGGCCTTCCAGAGCCTCTTGGAGGTCTCCTAGGAGGGGAACCCCCATGTCTTCAGGGAGCCCATCCCACAGAACCAGAGCCACGATGGAAAAGGCCCAGGCTCTGGTCGATGCCAGATTGGCCCCCCCTAAGCGGTAACAGATGGCTTTCTGACAACCACAATTGGCACACAGTGACAGGTGCCCCCAAAGATACCAGAACGGAGGGGAGAGGCAGATGATTTTCAACAGAAATGAAGATCTCTCTGCCACAATTATGAGTTTTTCTCAAAAACAGGCAGTATGAGAACCTTGAGGCTGGAGGAAGAATGGAGGAACCACCACGGGCTCTGTGGCCCAGGTGTTTGTTTGTGACCCTTTCTGCATCCCGCCTGTTCCCCAAAGAACACTGGTAGTGTATCCACAAAGAGCTAGTCCATTTTGTTTTCACTCCAGGCCTGTGGGTTGGGCCAGGAGGAACCATTACCAGGGTTATCTGGTGAGCTTCATGCCCTCGATGTGGCCCAGTGTTCCCTCTAAGCTGAGTTAGTGTGAGTTCCCTCACAGTTTTCTAGTCTCTGGCTCACACTTTTTTGTCTCAGCTCAGGAAGGATGGCTTCCAGAGCAAACTAATTTATGCAGCAGCCAAATCACTCACTCACGACTTTAATGCCAGCAGCTCACAAAGTAGAATTTTTGCTCACGAGACTCCACAGCTTGGAGGGAGCCTTACGTAGAAAGTATGTTAACCTTCATTTCCATCTCTTACGTTTTGGAGCTGACCGCTCAGATGGCTCAGAGTGGCGAAAGAAAGCTTCAGTATTCACACCGTTCTTTTCGACAACTTGCTTGACTAAGCAGGGCTCTCCTCAAATCAGAGAGCAAGACACTCACCGCTCCTCATGTATTCCGTGGCCCTGGCTTTGATCCCAGGAGTCGCCTGGTTGGTCGCCTCCAAGTACCGGAGTACAAAGATATTCGGAACAAACATGGCCATGTTCTGCTCCCCGCAGCCGTAGGGCATCTCAAGCAGCTGGTCTAAATTCTGCAGTGAGGGGCCCAGAATGTCACCTGAGGGTCACACAGACCAGAAGGAGGGAAGGTTCTTTCAGTTGAAGGGACTGGAGAAGCCTTCTTCTTTTTTTTTTTTTTTGTAAATACAATTTATTGGATATATCACATGTTCATACAATTTAAACAAACCACTACATACCCATTTTTGTTTCTCCCACTCCCCCCAAAACAAGGCTTCCCGCACTGCTCCAACCCCATTAATGTCTCCCTTATTCTCTTACCATTACATCTAAACTTATTTTTCTTACTAATGGTAACAATTCAAAAGTCTAACTCTTTTTCATTTTCTTCTTAATAACTATCAAAACAAATCAAACCACGTTTAATATCCCAGTTTTTCAACAGGTATTCTTGAAAGTCTTTCCAGTCTTCAAAAAAAGTTTCATCTTCTTCGTTGTTTAACTTTCTTGTTAGTTTGTCCATTTCTGCCATAAACAACGTCTTTTTAATCCATTCCCATGTTTCAGGTACTTTATCTTGTTTCCAACATTGAGCAAAAGTCAGTCTAGCTGCTGTAATCAAGTACCATAGTAGTGTTCTCTTGGCTACATTTATTTCTTCCATTTTAAGACCTAACAATAATATCTGTGGGTCTTTCTTAAAAGTACATTTCAAAATTTTTTGTATCTCATTGTGGATCTCAGTCCAATATTTTACTGCTTTATCACATGTCCACCACATATGGTAAAAAGACCCTTCATGTTTCTTACATTTCCAACATTTGTTAGACATACTTTCATTTATAATAGCAATTTTTTTAGGCGTCATATACCATCTGTACATCATGTGGAGAAGCCTTCTTCTCAACCTCTGAAATCCAGAATCAATCCCCTCCCTCCCAGCACCCAAGGACTTGTGGGGTGAGATCCAGCAGGACAGTGGCTGAAATATTCCGGGGCCGGCTGGGGAGGCTGGCTGGGGAGGGGAAGCGAAGGGGTTAAAGATGCCTCCCCAGTCAGTCTTTGCTTCCCCGCCTGGCCTGCCATGCCGGGCTGGCTGGGGAAGAGAAGAGAAGAGAGAGAAGGGGAGGCAAATTTACCCTTTGCTTTCCCAACCAACCTGCCAAGGTGGGCCAGCTGAAGAAGAGAGAAGCCTTGGTAGGACGGCTGGGGACAGGAACCAAAGGGGAAGCATTTAAAGATACCTCCCCGATCTGCCTTCACTTCCCCAGTCGGCCTGCGGCATATATATTCCCCTATAGTCGGCTCAGGGGAGGGAGAGTGGGTCAGAACTTCACTCTCCCTCCACTTGGAAGCAGAGGGGGAATGAAACTGACACTCTACTGGCAAGCGGAATATTTTCAGCAATGCCGAGTATTTCCCAAATCCCAGTATCACACCAACACTGGGATTCGGGAAAACCGGCATTTACTGATATTTTTTGGGTTTGGTTTACCGGAACCTGAAAAATACCAAATCTTTTCCCATGCACACCCCTATTTGGGACCCCCTTTCCTAACAGCTTTGTCTACTCCCCGTCCCCCGACAGGCTTCCCAGCATCACTGGGGCACTGAGGCCCATTTCCCACAAGACGCTGCTCCGCGCTCACTCTTCCCTTTGCCCTGATGGTACGTGTCAATTTCACACTAAGTGCTGCCCAGCCGCATTTTGCCCTGCAGCTTCATGTGATTTTCCCCTGCATCTATTCAATCCTGTTTTTTGAGGACTGAGTAGACGCGGGGAAAATCACACGAAGCTGCAGGGCAAAATGCGGCTGGGCAGCACTTAGTGTGAAATTGACACGTACCATCGGGGCAAAGGGAAGAGTGAGAGGGGAGCAGTGGCTTGTGGGAAATTGGCCTGAGTCACCCCACAATCTTAGGAAGAGTTGCTGAGCTAAAATGCCTAGGAATACACCATTAGCCTGTTTGTCATCATTTTTCTGGTAATATTGTATTTTATGTATGTTCGTTCTCAGAGAAGGGACACACACAGATGACAAAACTGATTTCTCTTGTTTTTCTGTCAGGAACACGGACATAAATGGCAGTTTTGGGAGTAGCGTAAGCAAATCAGCTTTTGACGCACACTTCGACAAAGGCCAAGCGAGAGGGGAAGAGAGGAACAAGGGGCAAATGTGTCATAAGGAAACCATATGCACATAGGGGGCACCCTTCCCCCAGTATGAGATCCCAAGACGTTCCCTCCTCAGATCTGGCAGGAAGGATCCAGGGGAAACCAAACTGTGGAGGAGCTGAGGAGAGGGCAGCCAAGGGCAGACATTCTGGAGGTGAAGAGAACCAAAATGCAACACAGCAAAGCTGGGCAATCAACACACTAACATGCCCTCCTCGTCTCCTCCATGGCCAAAGCTTGGGCCTTACAAGGGGGACCCAGGCCTATTTCCTCACCAATGACAGAGAAGACAGCTTGGCCAGAGTCCTCCACGACATTCTCAGGCAGCCTGAGAGAAACTTCCTCCACCACAGCATCCCCTGAGAGGAGAAGACAGTGACCACAAGTACACAGCCTGAGTTAGCAGAAGAAGAAAAGATTGGATTTATACCCCGCCCTTCACTACCCAAGGGAGTCTCAGAGTGGCTTACAAACTCCTTTCCCTTCCCCTCCCCACAACAGACACCCTGTGAGGTAGGTGGGGCTGACAGAGCTCTGATAGAAACTGCTCTTTTTCAAGAACAGCTGTGCCAGAACTATGGCAAGTGGAGGAGTGGGGGATCGAACCCGGTTCTCCCAGATTAGAGTCCGCGCACTTAACCACTACACCAAACTAGCTCTTAGAGCCAGTTAGCAGTTAGCAGAGCCTCAGAGTGCCCCTTGCACCCGAGGAAAGTACCTGTGGTGGTCAGGATCCACAGCCTGAGGCGCTTCCCTCATGTGAGGAATGGAGTCTGCTCTTGCCTCCCACCCTCCCCTCATCAATGTTTGCACCTTGAGTGTTGTGCTGCGACCCTGAAGTTACACTCCCAGAGCGGTGAAAGAGCACCCACATATACAGAAAGGCTTCACCGGGATTCTGCTGAAGCTCAGAAGACAGTTCAAGGCAGCCTTCCCACCTAGGCCCAGGCTGGACAACCAGAGAACTGACACCGAGCCAGGCTGCTGGCGCTCCATGTCAGAAAGTGGTGTGGCTTCCAGAGGAATTTCTGGGGGAGACCCCACAAGAGCTAGCTGATGGACCAACGCTCTGTATAAGGCAGCTCAATAGGGTGACAGAAATGGGCAAACGAGCCATTGTAAAGGGGCCAAAAATCTATGGCTGCCACGGATAACTTTCCCCTCATCCATCTGGCTGGAAAGGTCAACTCCTCGTGACGGTCTAGTGACCCAAATCTGGGCCAGCAAGGTACATTCCACCACCCCAGGGCAGGACAGAGTATCAGCAGCCAAGCTCAATGGTACCCATAGAAACCCTTGACACCCTTGACTCTTTGCTTCATATTCTCTGCGACACAGTCACTAGCCAAGCTATCCTGAGCTATCCTGGCCCTACCTGAAGAGCAGAGGAATGCGTTATGGGTCTCTTCCTTGAGGACGCCTTCTGGCTGCGGGAGGAAAAAGAAGTTGTGGGTCCTGATCCTGCCCCTCTTGTGTGCAATGGATGCTTCAGAGGCACCTCCCTCCACTCTCTCCTCTGCCCCCCTCCAGAACCCTCTGAGGGTGTACAGCTCTTGGCATGGCTTCGTTTGGAGCACGTTTACCTGGACCCCCTGGCTGGAGCCCACAAAATGGGGCGACTCCCTGCCAAAATTCTCAGGTTCTGAGAGGAAAGAATCCCAGCAAAAGCACTTTTGAGAGGGCCAAGGCTTGACAGCTGTCAGTGTTGGTTCCCAACTCCCGAGGTGACCACACTGACCTTGACCAGCAGGGGCTTGATCACGGTGTCGGAGCGGCCACGGGGGGGTGTCACGGAGATCCTGTTGCCACACAGCTCCTGTGTCTCCTGAGCCTCGGTGGTTACCGAGAGGTTGACGTGTCCTGCAGGAATGGGGAAATCAGGGGGGCTTCACTGAACATCAGACTCTCAACCGAGAGCTCAAAGTACTCAGCTTAGGGCACATGGAGGGGTCTTTCTTTTCACGTACACCCCTCACCAAGAGGAGGGGGGAGAGCAGGAGGAGCAGGAGGAGGAGGAGATTGGACTTATACCCCGCCCTTCACTCCCCGAAGGAGTCTCAGAGCGGCTTACAATCTCCTTTCCCTTCCTCTCCCCTCCCCACAACAGACACCCTGTGAGATAGGTGGAGCTGGGAGAGCCCTTGAGGGAACAGCTCTGAAAGAACTTATGACTGATCCAAGCTGCATGTGGAGGAGTGGGGAATCAAATCAGGTTCTCCCAGGTGAGAGTCCGCACTCCTAACCACTACACCAATCTGGCTCTCAGATTGTGCGGAGTTGGGCGGAGGACAAAATCTTAGCTGGGAAAGAAAGAACCCACCTTTGCCTCCTGCCTCCACAGCGGTCCTGCTCCCAGAACGAATGTTTGGGGAAGCAAGAGGCAGATATCACAGGGCTCCCCACCCCCGCTGCCCCACCGCTCCCAGGGGTCTGGGGCTCACCCAGCTGAGTCGCCGTCACGTTCCAAGCGAAGGTCTGAGCCTCCTCTGAGCAGAGGCAGACGGTGAAGGGGCAGGTCAGGCAGGGCTTCACCTCCACCTGCTGCGATTCCGCCAGCCGGACGTTCACCTGGAGGCAGGGAAGGGGCCGTTCTGAGGAGGAGGGAGGGAGGAGGCCCAGGAGGCCCGGCGGGGAATGCCACCCACGGCACAGACAGGACGTCCCCCAAAGACTTGGAGGGCGGGTCTGCCAACGCCCATCATTCACAGAGTTCGGAACAGGAAGGATTGTCTTCCCAGGGCAGCCCAGCTGGTGCCCCTCGCAGGGTGGCCTGGCATGCTGACATAACCCCCTTGAGTCTTTGGTCTGGAAGGGCCTTCGGCCGTGCTTCTGACCCCTCTCTGTGGCTCGCTGGGGTCTCTGGAGAGGAAAGGGAAGTGCCTACTGCTTCCCATGGTCTAGCTAGGGGAGGAGCTTCCTGTTCCCCTTGGACGCTAGCGTGGGATTGACTGATTTGTTACAACCCCAAAATTTTTTCAAAGGGGCACTCACAGCCAATGCTCCTTCTAAGCTGTGGAGCCTTGTGAACAAAAATTCTACTTTGTGAGCTACTGGCATTAAAGTTGTGAGTGGGCGATTTGGCTGCTGCATCAATTAATTCACTCGGGAGCCACCCTTCCTGAGCAAAGACAAAAATGTGTGAGCTGGAGGCTAAAAAACTCTGAGCTGGCTCACACTAACTCAGCATAGAGGGAACACAGCGCTTCCTCCACCCTGTGAGCTCCTTCCGAATGGGCAGCCGTCCTCTCCTCTCCCTTGCAAGGGGGGCTCACTCACCTGGATGCAGTCCTTCAGGTAGTTGAAGACCGTGGCTTTGAGCTCAAGGGTCTCCCCACGGACTACAGAATACGGCAGTACCAGGTCCACAAAGAACGGCTGGAAGACCCGGAAGGTAGCCGGTTGGGCAATGCCAAAGCCAAGATCCGCCACACAGAAGGCGTCGGCTCTCCACTCTGTGATGGTGTCCGGAGCAGTGACTGAGCAAGAAGCTTTCCCTTCCTCACTGCAGAATGGAAAGAGAACAAACCCCTCAGCGACAACTAACGGGGTCGAAGTTCTTTAATCTTGAAGGCAAAATCAAGTTCCAGCCAAAGGTTATCACGGTGTAGGACCGGCCGGCTCATAGTTGAGCCATGAATCTCATTGTCTCCATTTCTGTTGGCAAAAAGCCAGCATGGAAATGGTGTTTGGAGTGCTATATGCAGAGAAGAAAACCCCGGTTCACATTCTTGTCTGGCCACAATGCTTACTGTGTGTCCTGGGGCCAGATCAGTTCACGTTTTGGGCCTAGCCAGCCTCACATGATTATTCTGAGGAGCAAAAGGGTATGGAAGCAGGAAGAGTGCCCAAAGAAGAACAGGGTGATGAAATGCAGGAAAACGTTGCTATAGTGCTCTCTCTCTCATCCAAAACCAGCTGCAGAAGCTCACATAGGGAGAGTATTTGGAAGTGGGGTAGGTGGCGTTATGAATTGGGGGCAGTTGCCCCCAAACACGCACAAATGTGTGTCAACAGCCTTAAACTTTGCATATTAAGCTCAGAAAGAAAAGACCTTTATAGAGACAAATGTCAGGGAGAGTCAAAGCATTTGGTTCCACTATCAACAAGGGAAGATGGATAAGTTCTAGTATGTGAGTCCTGAAGTTCAGTGGTGGAAAACATTGGGCAGCGGCCTTCGATGGGCTTTAGAGACACAGGCCCACAAAGCTAGGATTGTTCCCACAGAGTCCCACCCAAGTGGGAGGGAAAGAGTTAAAATGGATGTCTGTTTGGAAAAGGCGGGCACACACAGAAATCGGGGGGGCATCCTCTGCCAAGCTGCCTGTTGTCTGAAGTCCTTTGGAGCAGAGGGGGGGTTACTAAGAAGGCCAAGAATCATTGCATCCACTTAGGGTCCAATCTGCATTGGTATTTCCCACATTGTGCTAATGATCTCACATTGTCTCACAAGTTTCTGGTCGAATCTGCTTTTGCATTTTTAAATCAGTTGCATGCTGCTGTGACGTTGTCTTTCTCTATGCTTGACAGCGTCACAGCAGCACGAAACTAATTTAAAAGTGCAAATGCAGATTCGACCTCTGTCTGCATTTCATGCTGCGTCCACTCTCCTGTTGTTTCATTTCAGCATCGGCTGTCTGCATCATTTTATTGCCATTTAGTGGTGACTCCGGGGTCACTACAGTGTCTCATCGCCTTATCTGGATTTGGTTTTAAGGTGCTACAGTTGCTCCTCCCCACCCTTGAGCCACCGTGAGCAAAAAGCAGACAACCGGAGCCGAATTCTCCCGCCCCATCTTTCCTAAGGAGATACACAGATTGTCACAAAGGAAACAAGTAGCTGAAAATCCAGCCTTTAAAAACAGCCAGGGAACATTTTTCTGCGATCATATTTTGGGGGTTGGGGGGTTGGAAGCATGCCCACCCCCTCTCTCTCTCGCACGCTCCCTAAACAACTTGTGCCCTGATGCAGACAGAGGAGAGCTTTATACCGAGCCAAATGGGAAGCCAGCACCACAGCAGCACAGAATAGCTTTACATAGGAAATGCAGACTGGGCCTAGGATTCAGGTGGGTGGCCTTGTTGGTCTGAAGCAGCAGAACAAAGGGTGATTTCCCACTAAAGCTGCCTCGGGGTGCGCTGCCGTTTGCCCTGATACTATTAGTCAATTTCACCCCGAAGCGCGGGGCTGCATTTTGACCCGCGGCTCGCTGATTCCCCGCAGTTTCGTAATCCTCAAAAAACAGGATTACGAAACTGCGGGGGAAATCGGGCGAAGCCACGGGTCAAAATGCAGCCCCGCGGCTTCGGGTGTGAAATTGACTAATAGTATCGGGGCAAACGGCGGCGCAACCCCGAGGCAGCTTTAGTGAGAAATCACCCAAAGTCTGAGTCCAGAGGGGCACCTTGAAGACCAACGAAGTTTAATTCTGGGTGTAAGCTTTCGTGTCCGTGCACACTTCATCAGATATCAAAGTATGCTTGCACACAAAAGCTTGTGCCCAGAATTCAACTTTTAAATATGTAACACCATTTGGGGGGAGGGTACAGAATGAAAAGGGGCAACGGGAAAAGTGAGAAGCATCAAACATCATTTGTTAAACCCATTTAAAGGACATTGCATAATATAAAAATATGAAACATGGAAAAGTAACACTGCAAAGAGATTCATAGCAAACCAAAGGATGGTAAACTAATCAATACTTCCCCAGAATTAAATTTTTGTTGGTCTTAAAGGTGCCGCTGGACTCAAACTTTGTTCTTTAGGGTAGCTGATCGCTGTCGTTTCATTTCTTAGAAACTACCTTTGTAAGCCGGTATATCCTATTTCATCCTTGTAGGCCTTTGGAGCAGAACACACAGGGCTATTTTTGGGCAGGAACACACAGGAACGGAGTTCTGGCTGTCTCCCAAGTTGGCCACACCCAGCAGGAACTTATTAGCACAATAGGTGACACCCAACAGCATAAACTCATTAGGATTGGCTACATTCGGGGTTTTGACAACAAACAAGGTAAACAGAATAAGAACCAAAAGGTGGGTGTGGCTGGATGACCACACTTCTGGTAACATGGGGGTGTGGCCTAACATGCTAATGAGCTGTGCTGTCAGGGGTGAGGCCCAACATGTTGTTGGATGTGGCCTATTATGCTAATGAATTCCTGCTGGACTTTTTCTACCAAAAAAAGCCCTGAGAACACACATTACTTATGTAAACACTTGCTCTGTAAGGGTGCAAGAGACTGAGCTGGATTCTAACTCACAAGCCAAAGGCTGCTCAGGCAAACTATGTGCATTTCCCCTTCTAGGCAGCTCCAGGCATCTAAAGAGCAGTTTGGGGGGAAGCTATATATACAAGAACAGGATCTTCCTATATTATCTGAAGAGAATAGGAAATATCTTAATGGCCCTATCACGGTAATGCAAACCACGGAAGCTATACAAAAGCAAAATACGGGGAAAGCGCTGGGCCCGGATGGGATATCTGCAGAATATTAAAAAGTGCTAGAAGACATTTTCCTTTTACCGCACAAGAATATGATCATGACAGTTATGGAAGAGGGGGTTTTTGCCCGAATCCTGGATGGAGGCAACTATCTCATTGCTACATAAAGAAGGAACGGATCCAAAAGAAGTTAAGAATTCTTGACCTATATCTTTGCTCAACAGGGATTATAAAACTTCTGCATCAGCCTTTGTCACGAGATTGACTATGGAGTCCATTTTATAATCGGATGAGAGAGAGAAATATAAAAATATGAACTTTCTAATACTATAATATTAAGACGACTTTATGAACGTTTAAACCTCGCCGTTTATCTGTGTATAACATGAAATGACAAGTAGAGGAAAGTTATATGCAGAAAATCGTTACTTTTGTTCTTGCCCCTTCCCCTTTCCTCTTTAATTTAATTTTTAAAAATTCAAAAAAATGAAGACTTTGGGGGGAGCAAAATCCTCAGGTAGTGGCAGATTCTTGAACCTCCAAAATCTCGGGAAGGGTTTTGGAGTGAAAAAGGAGAATCGCACCCGAGGGCTGGGATATCTTGCAAAAACACATATCTGGGCCCAGGGCCCGTGTCAGGGGACCCTCAGAAGTGGTAGCTGCTGGGGCCCAGGGGTTTCGGGGGGGGCACTGATGCTTCCTCCACCTGCCATGCCTCCTGCTGCACTCACGGCTTGGCACCACTGTGGAAAGGCTAGTATATTAAGAGGACAATGGATACAAATAGAGTGTCATAAACCTTCAAAGGGTACATACGACATCAAAAAGGTTCAGTTAATTCTATACAGCAAAAGTTTTCGTAAGGATCATACAGGTAGGTTTCTAAAAGATCATACAGGTGTTTCAAAGTTTCATAGAGGTGTTTCAAACAAAGGTTCTGGATATCAATAACTTCGTTTCGATGATCTTCTTCAGTATTAACCTTAGTAAAAGTATACAATTCCTACAAGTGGGCAACCAGTCTCTATTCTTTGAGAAGGAAACAACTCCACAAACATCCACCAGCTGGTATTGCCTCTCTATGAAACTTTGAAACACCTGTATGATCTTTAGATATTTTTTCCGCAGAGCTGCCTGGCGCCCTCGCCGACTCACTGGTGTCTCCTGAGGAGAAGCTGCTGAACATGTCTCTTCCTCCCCCCTTTTCTGAACATTTCTAATAAATCTTCACGGTCAGAAAGAGTGCATTACCAAGAGTATACTGGTAAGAAAATAAGGATTCAAATGCATAGCTAGGCCGAGGTTTACTGAACAGAGTCATGCCCACGCTTGTCAACTGAGAACACCGTTACCTCAGGCAGCCTGTCAGGAGACACCACACCTGAGGCAGACCCCGCCACTCACCTTTGTGGCTTCTGGTCCCTTCTTTGAGCGTGGTGCACTTACTTGAGCGGAACCAGATCCCAAATCCAGGTCTCTGGGAAGTGTAGCCTCGGTCTGCCCTTCTCCTCCTCCTTCACGTCCGAATTCACCTGAGGCACATTTACAGACCTGTCCTCGATAGGGGCTAAGGCTCCAACTGAGGGAAGAAAGAAACAAAAAAGTAAGAAGGGATGATGGAAGGGCGGTCATAGGTCACTGTCTTGTCGGCAGCATCAAGAGGGAAAAGGGAACTTCAGCGTTCACATAATATTTTCCAGGAAGCACTGACGGCGAGACTTCCCATGGAGCTGGGCGTAAGGCACAGGGACAACTGTGACAGATTCAGAATGTGGCCAGCCAGTTTCCCTTCAGGCAGAGGGTACTGCATTTTCCCAGGATGCAACTGGGACAACCTGTGGAACTTCAGAGGAGAAGCGTCCTCATTGCCGTCACATTCGTTGTGTGGAAAGAGGTTATGACACGAGCTTCCTGGTGAAATGACACCTCATGCCACAAGTTGCCATCAGAAGATTTACAACTTTGCTGGAAATGTTAATTGGCACTCTGCTGACGCTCAGAGGCTAGCATAACTTCCCCCCCTCTTGGCAGGACAAGGATTGCAAACATAGTTTTACAAGCTGGACTTTAACAGGGAACAGAACCAGTCTTGGGAGGAAATACGGAGACAAGGTATGCATTTTGCCTTTATTTGCCTTTTATTTATTTATATCCTGCTTTTTCTCCCCTCGGTTGGGGCTCAGTGTGGCTGTTTGAACATTGTTCTCCCCCCCCGTTTTCTCACAAGAATCCGGAGAAGTAGGCCACCCTGACGGTTTGTGACAGGCCCAAAGGTCACCCAGTGAGCTTCCGTGGAAGAAACAGGAATCCGAACCTTGGTCTCCCAGGGTCCTAGTCTGCCACTCTGGCCATGACTACACTGCACTGGCTACCGTATATTAAGGAGAATTAAGATCTTGATGGATGGGCTGGGGAGGAGTGGGACAGTGGAATGAGGAAAGCCCTGGTCCCTGCCAAGGACCCTGAAGCTGCTGGAGGAGGATTGCCAATCCCATGTTGGGAACTTCCGGAGGTTCAGGGCTGAGCCTGTGGAGGGCGGAATGTGGGGAAAGGGAGCTGAATGCCGACTGAGGAGAGAACGTCTTGGAGTTTTGTATTTGCATTTGAATAGTTGTATCTTGGAGCCCCGACCTCGAGGAAACAAAGAGTGAAACAGGTGCTCCAAGTCGACCATTGCCATCAGACCGTTGATTTTTCTACTGGATGGTTGATGGAATATAAATCTTAAGAATATTGCTCCCTGAAATTCTGAGAAGTTATTTCCTTTGGCGACTTTTCCAGTCATGTATCGGCAGGGATTTTTTTGTAGAAAAAGCCCAGCACGAACTTATTAGCATAACAGGCCACACGCAACAGCAGAAACTCATTAGCATATTAGGCCACACCCTGGCAACACTTCTCATTAGCGTATTAGGCCACATCCCATTGCCTTCCCTTGGCTTGCCCAGGCGCTCCGCGGTTGTGGGGAGCCCGGGCAAGCCAGCCCTTGGACAGGCTGGGGAAAGCACAGGGAGGCATTTAAATGCCTCCCCGATCCTGCCAGAGCCCCCCCTGGCCCACCCATCTCAGAGTCGCCAGGGGGGTCACTCTCCAGGCCTTCCCTCTGTAGTCACACACGCAGAGGTTTTGGCTGTAGTGGGCATGGCCAACTCTGAAGCCAGCCAGAACTCCGTTCCTGTGCGTTCCTGCCCAAAAATAGCCCTGCGTATTGGCATACCTTTGGATTGGGACAGTAATATGATTATGTCACTTTATAAAAGCCAATTTTGTGCATGAATTATTCAGATTTGAAATTTATTGAGTATAACTGAAACAGTTATATCTTTTGCTTCTTAGATGTTATACTTTTTTTCGTGACTTTCTCTCGTGTTACTTATAAGGCTCTGGCAAAGGCGTGAAAAATGTCCCTTCGCCTCCCCCACCCCCATTCCTAGGAGATTTTCAGCAGAGAAAGAATCAATTGTCTGTGATTCTCACCCGTCATTCCATCCATTTTGAGGAGCCTCCTATCGGGTCGTGGTAAGCAAGATACAGGCTCTTTTGCTCGGCCGTTGGTTAAAAGTTTCATTCGCAGTTTCTGTAAAAGAATAAGGACAGAAGGGGGGGTGCATCAGCCTGTACACATTCACTGGGTTTACGTTCAGGGAATCCATATTCGTCCCTCCTTTTTCTATTTGTTTCTTCATCCCGGTTTGATTATTTCTCCCCCCCTTCTTAAAATCTTCATTTCCTACAATATATTACACATCTGAGAAAACAGTGAGCTAAGCAGACATAACTAATGATGCATAACATACAGCGAAACAAGTGGTAGAAAAGAGGAAGAGTCCAGTAGCACCTGTTCTCGTCCGGCACTGTTGCAGAGCAGTGCTTTCTGAGATGTGAGCAACGCACAGCCATTGGATCTTAAATCATCTTTATTGAACTCCCCATGCATACAGAAGATCATGTACTCACAATCTAGCTGATAGCTGGCTGGAAAAGTTACATCTTGTGATCTAAGTGATCTCTTTTGGCCGTGTTCGTGGGAAGAGATGCATTTCCCCCTCAACTTGTAATTAACGGTAGACAAAGAAACGGAAAAGAACCATAAACTCTAAGCTACGCACCTCTGGGCTCAGGAAATTGCCCTAATGAACTAATCAGAGGGGACATAGGCTAGGGGACTACAACTCCCAAGGGGCAACAGGTCTTAAAGATGCACAGCAGTCTTACTGAACTACTAATACTTATCATTAACACTGACTGGGGGCAGCACACTCCCCGCCTGGAATCCTACGGGTTCCACTACCCACATGCATTACTAATGAAGCCTTATAACTATAGCTAAGCATAATTGGCATGCTACACTGCTAACTATGTTCTATACAGAAAATTAAGGCATGCAAACTTGAGTCTTCATTCTTCGAGTTCTTCCTTGGTGCAGAGCAGGACCACGTCGGTGATTGGCCTGGTGAAAGTCTTGGTCGGCCAGGGGCGGTCCCGTGGACCATCACGTGTGACGACACGGACTTCGATCTTGCGGACCAGTCCATCTTTGCCAGGCAAGGTCCGATCTACGAGTCCTATGGGCCACGAATTGCGGGGCACATCTTTCTCCTTCATCAGTACGACATCTCCTTCCTGTAGGTTAGGCTTGTCCTGTTCCCACTTGCGTCGGCTTTGCAAAGTCGGAAGGTACTCTTGCTTCCAACGCTTCCAGAAGGTGTTCGCGAGGAGTTGAACTTGCCTCCATTGCTGTTTGAACATGTCCTTGGCCACGAAGGTCCCTTGAGGTGCTGGCCATTCGCCTGTCTTTTGTGTCAGCAAGGTTGCCGGCGTCAGGATGGTTGGGTTCTCAGGATCTGAAGACACTGGAACCAGAGGTCTGGCGTTGATGATGGCAGAGACTTCCGCTAGGAGAGTAGACAATGTCTCGTGCGTGAGGGAAGGTGTTCCTGCCAGCATGGAATCTAGAATCCTGCGTGCAATGCCTATCATGCGCTCCCACGCTCCTCCCATGTGTGAGGCGTGGGGAGGATTGAATATCCATGAACAGTTCTGGGCACTCAGATAATTGCTGAGTGTAGTATCAAGGTCAGTGCTTCTGTGGATTCCTAGCTCTCTGCATGCACCTATGAAATTTGTGCCACAGTCTGACCTGAGTAGCTTGACAGGACCACGTATGGCAAGGAATCTCCTAAGGGCATTTATGAAGCTGGAGGTATCCATGGACTTGATCACCTCAATGTGGACAGCTCGGATACTCAGGCACGTGAAGAGCACCGCCCAACGCTTGCTGTTGGCATGTCCTCCTCTAGTCTTGCGTGTCACCACACTCCAGGGTCCGAACACGTCGAGGCCTACGTTGGTAAAGGGGGCTCTGTACTGAGACGATCTGGTGGCAGATCGGCCATCTTCTGCTGCTGATAGAGCCCCTTGAGTTTACGACACCGTATACACCTCTGAAGTACTGCAGCAATGCATCTCTTTGATCCGACGATCCATAGGCCTGCTGCCCTGATGGCTCCTTCTGTGAGATGCCGTCCTTGGTGGCGGACCCTTTCGTGGTAGTGTCGCACCAGCAGGAGGGTGATGTGCTGCCGAGCTGGGAGGATGATTGGATTCATCACTGCTGGTACCACGTCAGCCATATTCAAGCGTCCCCCTACTCGGAGTAGCCCATCGTCATCAAGGAAGGGGCTCAACCTAAAGAGGGGGCTGGTCTTTGGTACTGGTCTCTCCATTTTGAGACACTCTACCTCCTGTGAATAAGACTCACATTGCACGCTGCGCAGGATTAGCTTCTCTGCCCAATGTTGTTCATCTAGCCGGGTCAGCTCAGTTTTCCGGCGATACAAGTAGCGGATGATACGTGCTACTCCTAGGACCAGTGGTGTCCAACAGGAGAAGCGTTCGAAGCGTCGTACCTCTATCTGATGGCATCTCTTCTCAATCTTTGCTGCCATGCAAACGACTTGAGGCCGTACCTCAGCATCCTCATCTGGGTCTAGGAGCTCGTGGTGCTCCTCCTCATGCTGCAAAGGTCTGTCTGGGTGGAGAAGGAGTTCTGGGCCTTTTAGCCAGGTTGACTCAGCTAGCTGAGATGCCAGGATAGAACGCGTTGCATGGTCTGCAGGATTTTGATCCGTAGGAACATATCTCCACTGCTCAGGTTGTGAAGACTGCCTGATGCGTTCCACTCTGTTACTTACATACACGTAGAATCGCCGGCTCTGATTGTGTATGTAACCTAACACCACTTTGCTGTCTGTGTAGAAGGTTGTGGCTTCAAACTGGACATCCATTTCTCTCTGTATCATGTCTGCCAGCTCCACGGCTAACACAGCGCCGCACAGCTCCAACCTTGGAATGGTGTGACCTTGCTGTGGTGCTAGCTTAGCCTTTCCCATGACGAAGCCCACATGGACACGACTCTCCCCGCCGGTGACTCTGAGGTACGCTACTGCTGCTATCGCTTTGGTTGATGCATCTGAGAAGACGTGCAGTTCTCTGCGGGAGGCGGCGGTTGGCGAGATTGAGACGTAGGTACGGGATAGATGTACACCTTGTAGACTGCTAAGGGAGTCTCTCCATGCTTCCCAGTCTTGTCTCTGGTCAAGAGGAAGAGGCTCGTCCCAATCTTTGGTTCCCTGGGAGAGTGTGCGTAATAGGTGCTTCCCTTGGATTGTCACTGGAGCTGCGAACCCCAAAGGATCGAACAGGCTGTTCACCATTGACAAAACACCTCGTCTGGTAAACTGCTTTTCTGAAGCTGGCACTCGAAAGGTGAAGGTGTCCCTCTTTAGATCCCAACTTAGACCAAGGCTGCGTTGGATGAGGGGGTGTTGGGAGCATCGTCGCCCAGGTATAGGTCCCTCAGACCTTTGGCATGATCCTCTGGGTCAAATGCTGCCAATACTTGAGTACTGTTGGATGCGATTTTATGCAGCTTAAGGTTTGCTGCAGCTAGCATTTTCTGTGTCCTTTTTAGCAAGTCTATGGCTTCCTCCGGAGTGGGTACAGACTTCAGTCCATCGTCAACATAGAAGTCTCGTTCCACAAATCGTCTAGCATCCAGGCCATACTTCTCTTCTCCTATACATGCAGTTTGGTGCAACCCATAGTTGGCGATCGCAGGTGATGGGCCATTTCCAAAAACATGCACCCTCATGCGATATTCAGTGACTTGCTGGCTATGTTGTTCATCGCTGAACCACAAGAATCGCAAGTAGTTGCGGTGGTCTTCTCTGACGAGGAAGGAGTAAAACATCTGCTGGATGTCTGCCATGACAGCTATGGCTTCCTTCCTGAAGCGGATGAGCACACCAAGTAGACTGTTAGTCAAGTCAGGCCCTGTGAGGAGGACCCTGTTCAGTGAAAGACCTTGGAACTGTGCACTGGCGTCAAAAACCACTCGGATCTGACCTGGCTTCTGTGGGTGGTATACTCCAAAGAACGGCAGATACCAACACTCCTCACCTTCTTTCAGAGGAGGCGCGAGTTCTGCATGCTTGTTCTGAAGCATTTTGTTCATAAATTCCACAAAATGTACCTTCATCTCAGGCTTCCTTTCTAGAGTTCTGCGCAAGCCGCTGAGTCGAGACAGGGCCTGTTTGCGGTTGTTGGGTAAACGCTGCCTAGGCACACGGAAAGGAAGCGGAGCCACCCAACTACCAGATTCTTCTTGCCTGAACCCCTTGTCCATCAGCTGCAGGAACTGCTTATCCTCTATGGATGGAGCGGGTTCGTTGTCACCCTTTGTTGTCTGGAACACTGTAGCTCCCAAGCCAGAGTCCCTTTCAATCAGTGTGAAATGTTCTGGACATGGCTTCAGGTGGGAGGGTCGCCCATTGTCTAGAATGCTTGTGGCAAAGACACTCATCTGGTTGGGCATCTGGAGGCGATCTATACACACGTTCCCCACGATGACCCATCCCAGCTCTAGTCTCTGGGCATGCGGTGTTCCAGGAGGTCCTCTGAGCAGATCGTGACCAGCTAGTAGGTCGGGGATGTCTGTTCCCAACAGGAGCAGGATTTCTGCGTCGGGATCCAAAGCAGGAAGTTGACTTGCAATAGGTGCTAAATGAGGATGGTGGAGCGCGACATCTGGAGTGGGAATCTGGTCACGGTCATCTGGCAGAGCATCGCATTCCAACAATGATGGCAGGGGGAATTGGGCTTCACCATCGAGTGATTCAATCTGGAACCCGATGGCTATCCTCCCCGCCGTGCGCTGGACACCAGCACACGTCTTCAGGGTATATTGAACTTCCTCACCCTGTAGATTGAATAGCTCGAAGAATGCAGGGCTGGCTAAGGACTGATTGCTTTGTCCGTCTAAGATGACGTACATCTTTGCAGCCTTCTCCGGATGATCTGTAGGGAAAACTTTGGCAAGACATATCTGATGACAGGACCTTTGACTCTTCTTGGTGCCACAAACCTGAGTACAGTGGGCACCAACGGGCTGGGCGGAAGTGTTTGGTGTGTCTGCAGAGGTCATCGTGGTAGAGGAGCTAGGCGTGGGTTGCTGTGGTGGATCCGAGTCTGGATGCAAGGCACCAGGGTGCTTGTTGCTGTCACACACACGACACTTGATAACAGCTTTACAGTCTTTAGCGATGTGGGCCTTGGACTCGCAACACCGGAAGCATAACTGATACTCCTTGATCAAAGCCTTCCGCTCCTCCAATGGTTTTGTTCTGAACTCTCTGCATTTGTTCAGTGGGTGCGGCTTCTTGTGAAACAGACACACTGGCTCTGTCGGCTCTGTTGGCTTTGTTGCCTTCCGCTCCAAAGGCCTCTCTCTTTTCGGTTTTGCTGGGATATCAGGTAGTTCTGTCTTCCTTGCAGACACTGCTGTCCTAACTCTGGTGTCTCGTAGAGGTGTTTTCTCAGAGCGAGAGTCTGAACGGTTTGTAGACCATCCACACTGGGCATCGTTGCGAACCATCGCCGCCTGTGCGACAAAACTTACGAGGTATGAGAAGGGAGGGTACCTGCCCTGACAGGCCGCCTTGTAACTGGCCACTGCTTTGCTCCACTCGTCCTGCAGCACAGGGGGTAACTTCTCCTTGACCTCCAAATGCGCCGAGCATTGGTCGAGACTTGCGAGTCCTGGTAAGGCGGGATTCTCTTTTGCCGCCTGCAGGTTTTCAAGGAGATCGGCCAAGGTCCATAGCTTCTCAGGGTTCTTGGTCGTTATCGGGGGAAATTTCTTTAATTTCCCCATGAGTGCAGTCTCAACAGCTGTCGGTGATCCATATCGGGTATCGAGTCTCATCCAAACACGTTGCAAGGCCTCATCTGGATTTGCTACATTTGCTGAGTGGAGGTTCCTTGCTTGTTCTGCGGACTCCGGACCCAGCCACTCTGCCAAGAGTGTGAGTTGTTCAGCCGCACGTAGGTTCATGTCCCCAATTGCTCCCAGGAAAGTCGTCTTCCAAAGATAGTAGTTCTCTGGACGATCCGTAAACTTCTGGACGCCTCTATCAGCCAGGTTCCGTCTGATGTTCCCAGATCCTGTGCAGCTGCCGAAGTGACAGGAGTAGGGAAATCCCTGATCTGGGGGCATCGGTGCAGGACCCATGTATGCCTTTGTAGGAGCTGGGGTTGGCACTGGAGGAAACGCAGGAGTCATCTGTGGCCTCATGAACTCCGGTGCTGCAGGGTTGAGTACCTTGGTCTCTACTCCATCAAGTGGACGAATGTACGTGTTCTGCTCCTGAACGTAGTTCAGGACTCGTTGAGATGGGTCCAGTACCCCGAGTTCTGCTGGGTTGAAGTTCAACTCTGGGTCCCAGTATCCATCTTGTAGAATCTTGGCACGAGCAGCCATTTCTTCAGCCTTACGTTCCTTGTGAAGCGATTTTATCCTCTCCTCCCTGTCATCCTTTTCTGCCTGCAACTTGCCAGCTTCCCTCCTTAGGGTCTCTTCCTTCTTGGCAAATTCTGCTCTCTTGGCTGCCAGCATGGCGTCAATCTTCGCCTTAACTAACTTTGTGGCGTCTGCCATATGTCCACAAGAGGAACGGCTATGGCCAGTAGAGTGACAAGACTTGTGTGAGGCTTCGGTATGCCAGGACTTGTGGGAGGCCGCAGTATGCCGAGACTTGTGGGAGGCTTCGGTATGCCGAGACTTGTGGGAGGCTTCAGTGTGCCGAGACTTGTGGGAGGCTTCGGACTGGCAAGAGGCCCTGGACTGATAGGACCTATTGGAGCCTACAGTGCATTGAGACTTGTGAGAAACTTCAGACCCGCACGATCTGTGGGAGACCCCCGAATGGCAGGACTTGTTAGAGGCCACAGTGTATTGCGTCTTGTGAGATACTTCAGACCTGCAGGACTTGTTGGAAGCCACAGTGTGCTGCTTGTGAGAGATCTCAGGATCGTGCTCTTGGTTGGAAGCATCTGTGCTACCATGCTCACTTTCGACCAAGTGGAGACGCCTCTCTTCCTCTTCCTCAATGTGCCTCCCTAGGTCTTCCAGTGTAATGTCGCAGGCCTCTTCCCTTGCCTGGACGTCCTCCTGAAGGCACTGCTTTTCTGCCAGGGCTTCAGCTGTGTTCAACCGATCCAGGATGCGCACAATACATCTCATGGAGTCTTTCCACTCTATGGAGTGAGCTATGAGGGCTTTTCGTGTCATGCACATATGTGTCAAACTGGTTGTATCGGCTGCTGCATCTATGTCCTTCTGTATCTTGTCCCAAGACTTATTCAGTTTCTTGTACAAGTTTGTCTTCTGGACAAGCAGATATGCGCGCATGTCAGGGGTAGGATTCGTGACTCGTCCCCGGAACATGTATGTATCCTCGACTCTTGCACTGCCAACAAAGTCAGCATTGGGGTCTGCTACGCTGCCTGCGGCTTCTCCCATTTTATTTTGTTTCATTTATTTTTTATTTATTTCAAAAGTCCTTAAAATTTGTTCAGCTTTGCAATACTGGATCCCACCCACTGGGTGGCGCTATTGCGTCAACACTGATGACTTGACGTCACTTTATTTGAGTGCATCGACTTGCACCAAATTGCTTTTCTTGCAATTCCTAATTCTGCCACCAGGGGGCTGCTACACCTTTGCTATGGTGGCTGCAGGTCTGAAGGCAGACGCTGTTAGGCTTGCTCTCCTTTTTCTAAATCACTGCCTCTTAAACTGAGAGCTCCTGTTATAGATAAGGCTGATTGCTGGTCCCACTTGCTTGGGACTTTGCTTGCGTTTAGCCCTTTTCTGATTTAGGAAGCTAGTTTTCAGTGTTTCAGGCAGATATAGAAATATAGGAACTGAACTGAGATGGCAAGCGTCTGTGGAGTTTGCAGGCAGATAGCATCTGTGAATCTAACTTTGCAATACAATGCGATGGCTGAGACACAAAGGCAGGGCTGTTTACATTTAAATGCTCTGGAATGCAGCTCACCTCCTCCAGCTATGCAGCGTTTTCTTGTTACAGGAGAAACTTTGCTTAGCATGCAATAAAGTTATCTGGTCGTAGGTGGAAAAATGCTTGCTTGGAAGACTCGATTGCACAAAAAACTGTGCTGGGAAACGTGCATGCAGCCGTCAGTTGTAGACAGAGAAAAGGTTTCCTTGATTCTTTATCATGCATTAGAAATGCTTTGATGCGTTCGGGAGGGAAAACAAAGCATCCCTCTCTTCCCACTGTTCTCGTCCGGCACTGTTGCAGAGCAGTGCTTTCTGAGATGTGAGCAACGCACAGCCATTGGATCTTAAATCATCTTTATTGAACTCCCCATGCATACAGAAGATCATGTACTCACAATCTAGCTGATAGCTGGCTGGAAAAGTTACATCTTGTGATCTAAGTGATCTCTTTTGGCCGTGTTCGTGGGAAGAGATGCATTTCCCCCTCAACTTGTAATTAACGGTAGACAAAGAAACGGAAAAGAACCATAAACTCTAAGCTACACACCTCTGGGCTCAGGAAATTGCCCTAATGAACTAATCAGAGGGGACATAGGCTAGGGGACTACAACTCCCAAGGGGCAACAGGTCTTAAAGATGCACAGCAGTCTTACTGAACTACTAATACTTATCATTAACACTGACTGGGGGCAGCACAGCACCTTAAAGACTAACAACATTTGTGGCAGGGTGTGAACATTTGTGAGTCACCGCTACAGACAGACTAACACGGATACCCACCTTCAGGGCTTTTTTGGTAGAAAAAGCCCATCAGGAACTCATTAGCATAGCAGACCACACCCAACAGCAGAAGCTCATTAGCATATTAGGCCACACCCTGACAGCATAATGTATTAACATATTAGGCCACACCTCATGCCTTCCCTTGGCTTGCCCAGGCACCCTGCAGCTGCTGGGAGCCCGGGCAAGCTCCCCCTTGGCTTGCCTGGACGCCCCGGGGGGTTGCTCTCCAGGGGGGTTTGCTCTCCAGGCCTTCCCAGTGTAGCCACATATGCAGAGGTTTTGGCTGTAGTGAGTGTGGCCAATTCTGAAGCCAGCCGGAACTCCGTTCCTGTGCGTTCCTGCCCAAAAATAGCCCTTCCCATCTTGATCTACCTTCAGTGAAACAAGTGGAATGTAAATATAACATCATATGTGAGAATCCAGGTGACTGCAGGCAGCTGGAAAAACCTTCCATAGAGGCCTGGTTTGACAAACATTGGGACGTTTATATCATGGAGCAAGCAGTAAACAATTCTTTCTTTGTTGGTTCCCAGTTGTCTTTTTCAGACTGTGATTGTGATGAAAATCTGGAAACCAATTATTGGGTTTCTGAGACACAATGAAGTTCTCCCGTGTAGAAATGATTATAGAATCCAGTTAAAATTGTAAGGTTATTGTAAACATGTGTCAATATGAGTTGTTACGTGGGTGTATGAAAATTGTACAAATATTTAGGTTTAGCCTAGGTTTTCTGGGAGTATCTGCTGGTCAATAATGTTATAATAGTTTTACTTTTGGGTTGCTCTTTTTTATGAACTTAATCATTATTATTATTGTTGTTGTTGTTATTATTATTATTTTAAAAAATGAGAATCCATTCTAATATCATTGACCTGCAGTGTCAGAAGGCAATCAGCATCATGATCCCATATGCTCATAGTTTCCTAGAATCTATTTCAAAGACATCCATATAATCTAAATAAAATTCAAACTTTCCTCTTTAGTTGACTAATCCAGTTTAATCCTATTCCAGAACATAATAGAAGGACACCAATGTTCTATGAATTTGTCCTGTTAAAGTTCTGTGTCACAATCTTCCATATGCAGATTTCCCCTCTGTCATGAACCGTTATTTTGAAGGGGAAAGTTTGAGCCCAAGGGGCACCTTTAAGACCAACAAAGTTTTATTCTAGGTATAACCTTTTGTGTGCACGCACACACATGATCACATGAAGCTGCCATACTGAATCAGAGTCTTGGACCATCAAAGTCAGTACTGTCTACCCGAACTGGCAGCAGCTCTCCAGGGTCTCAGCAGAGGTCTTTCCCATCACCTCCTGCCTGATCCTTTTAACTGGAGATGCCGGGGATTGAACCTGGGACCTTCTGCATGCCAAGCAGATGCTCTACCACTGAGCCACAGCCCATCTTTACAGTTCTCCAGGGTCTCAGGCAGAGGTCTTCCCCATCACCTCCTACCTGTTCCTTTTAACTGGAGATACTGGGGATTGAACCTGGGACCCTCTGAATGCCAAGCAGATGCTCTACCACTGAGCAACAGCCCATCTTTCCTGTTCTCCAGGATCTCAGGCAGAGGTCTTTCACATCACCTCCTGCCTGTTCCCTTTAACCGGAGATGCCGGGGATTGAACCTGGGACCTTCTGCATGCCAAGCAGATGCTCTACCGCTGAGCCACAGCCCCTCTTTACAGTTCTCCAGGGTCTCAGGCAGAGGTCTTCCCCATCACCTCCTACCTGATCCTTTTAACTGGAGATGCTGGGGATCCGAATCCAGAAATCTTTATTCCAGTTCGTAACCAGCACAGACAGTCCAACCAGTGTTCCCTCTAAGCTGAGTTAGTGTGAGTTAGCTCACAGTTTTTTAGCCTCCAGCTCATACCTTTTTATCTTGGGTCGGGAAGGGTGGCTCCAGAGCAAGCTAATTGATGCAGTAGTGAAATCGCTCACTCACAACTTTAATGCCAGCAGCTCACAAAGTAGAATTTTTGCTCACAAGACTCCACAGCTTAGAGGGAGCACTGAGTCCAGCCATAGCATATTCCAAGCATGCACACATCCAGCGCGAAAATAATTCAAAACCATTTTCAAAATAATACAATGCATTAGCCTGGGAGTCTTTTGAGTTGCACATTTAAGAAATCTTTCCTAATTCTATAGGCTGCTGCCAAAAATTTGGCACATGCTAATGCCAGAGATCGAACCTTCGGCATGCCAAGCAAAGGCTCTGCCAGTGAACCACGGCCCCTTCCCACGTCTCAGTCTCAGGCACCCTTTCCTGTTTCCAGGCCTCTGCTCACAGCAGCCTAGCTGCTCCAGGGCAGTTCCTAATAATATCGCTCATTTTACCTTGAATTCCTTGTGGGATAAATTTGGGGTTTTTTCAGTGCAATCTGTTTTTATGTATTCTATTAATATTCATATTTCTTAAGAAAGGTGGTTAATAAATATTTTAAATAAATAAAATTTTGAGAGAAATACTTTACAGCCATGTGGTGGTAGAAAGTGCCATCCCATCACAGCTGGCTCATGGTGGCCCTGTATGGTTTCCCAGGCAAGAGGCGCTCAGAGGTGCCTTGCCATTGCCTGCCTCTGTGCAGCAATCCTAGGCTTCCTTGGAGGTCTCTCCCATCCAAGTAGTAACCAGTGTTGGAAATATGTATGTTGCAAGGTCTAAAATCCAGTCATTATAGGGTTAATCTGTTTACTTTGTGTGCTATTGTTTAGCCTGATCTGGAAGGGAACCTGGCACAGAGCCAATGGAAAGAAAGCCTGGGAAACTGAAGTCTGCTTACTAACAATCATTGGTTGATGTATTCAGATGATTTCCTTCCAGGGGTCAAGAAGAAAGAAGACCGTGTGGTCAGACTGTAAAGATGTAGTCTTAAGTGTGTTTGTTGATTTGTAGATTTTGTAGTTGTTTTGTAGATTTCCTGTGTACCCTTCCCTTTAGAAATAGTGGTTTTTACATGGAAAGAAAATGCCTCCTCTCCAGTGAACAAAGATCCATTGTAAACTCTGAATAGCTAACTATTTTTACCAGGGCTATTTTTGGGCAGGAACGCACAGGAACGGGGTTCCGGCTGGCTCCCACGTTGGCCACGCCCAGCAGGAACTCATTAGCATAATAGGCCACACCCAACAGCAGAAACTCAGCAGGATTGGCTGCATTAGGGCTGTGTGGCCTAACATGCAAAGGAGTTCCTGCTCCAAAAAAAGCCCTGGGTTCTGACAACAAACAAAGTAAACAGAATAAGAAACAAAAAGGTGGATATGGCTGGATGACCACACTTCTGATAACATGGGGGTGTGACCTAATATGCTAATTAGCTGTGCTGTCAGGGGTGTGGCCTAATATGCTCATGAGTTTCTGCTGTTGGGTGTGGCCTAATATGCTAATGAGTTCCTGCTGGGCTTTTTCTACAAAAATAGCCCTGATTTTTACCAAATTTTCCAACAACTAGGAAAAACCCTGCTTAGCTTCTGAGATCGGATGAGATTGAGCTAGCCTGGGCCATCCAGAGAACTGTATACCCAGCAAGGATTTTTTAATAAGTGACTATAGCAAGTTACCTTCACCCTACACGGCTTCGGACTGGGATATCTTCTCCTATAAGTTCCTACCCAGAAGTTAAGATCTCAGGGATAGGCCTTTCTGACTCTTCCACAGAAAAGTCCTGACATTGGAGACTGTCAGGTAACCCTGCCATAAGGGTGAAGGGAGGGGTGGAGGTGCCAGTGGGTCTGCCTGTGTATTGTCTGGTATGTGGGGAGTTGCCGGAGTTGCCTGGGCAACGCAGAAATTCACAGCCCGGGTTATCCCCAGATGGGCCAAAGGCCTTGAGTTGCTAGGCTGTTTTCGTCTTCTCTTTTCTTGTGAGAACAGCTAGGCCATGGAAATTTACAGCTTTTAGAAATGTAGCACCTTTCGCTTTCCCGCGCGCGGGCTCTTTAGCTATTGGTAGAATGTGGGGGGGGGTTGCTTCAGGAGGGTATATCCAGAGATGTTTCTTTGAAAGGGCATTCCTGACAAGAGAATGTTACCGTGCCTTTAGAACTGCAGTATAACAAACACTATCTTCTCATGAGGCCTGGTGTTTGACTGACTTTCTGAAGCGCCTGACAGAGACTCAGCATGGTGAAATCAGCTCACGTTTATTAAGTTACATCAGAACAAAAGATAAAAGTTAGCCGGTTCACAGCCGGCTTATATTCATGTCCACACTCACACCCAACACACCCCCAACACACGTGATAGGTTCTATATATATGGCCCTGATAACTATAGGTTCCCTGCAGGATCCTGGCACTCCCATTGGTCCGTGCCTAGGATCCGCGGTGTCTATTCTTCTAGGACTGAAGGTCTGCAGGTCCGTTTGACCGCATGGCCGGGCTCACATGGTAGTGGCCATCTTAATACATAACATCCATCAATCAAAGAAGCTCTTTCGGTGGGCACACAGGAGAGAGGAGCCTTTTCAGTGGCAGCCCCACAACTATGGAACAGCCTCCCGGGGGAGGGGGTTAGGGTTTACATTTTAAACTGGGGGAGGGGGAACACCTCAAAGAATCTTCTGGATTCTTCAGAACGTGTCGCTGTTTCTTTTTTAGCACCACCTGAAAAACAACCTGGACGTGCTCCAGGGAATCCCGTGCCTAGCGCCAGAATCCCCTGACTGAAACGATGCAACTAAAACCGGATAAGGGCTGATTCTGCACCCATCTCTTTCCTTGCAGTTTTTCCACAGCCAAGTCAGGAGGTTACTCTCCCTCTACGCTGCATGCCGCTTTCACTTTCTTTGTTCATCGGGTTTTATGGTACCTTCTGCATAGATTTATGGCCATTCAGGGGTGACTTCGCAGTCAGTACGGCTTTGCCCTGGGATATCCGGATGTAGTTTTGAGCGGCACCATTTCCTTCCTCCACTTCCAATTCAAAGGGAACAAGAAGCAGACAACTCGATGCAGTTTCATCGATCTCCGTCAGTCCCCTGCCCTGGTTTCCCCCCTCTGTATTTATCACCTCGCCATGAATTACTTGGTTCAGTCGGGCACGATCCACCATTCAAAGCATCTCCTATGCTGCTAATGACCGCTGAAGCAAGTATTGACACAGGAAAATCTGCATACCAATGCAGGAGCGAGCGTTGAAAAAAAATAGATGGCAGGTAGCCAATGCGGAAACCAGGATCCACGGCAATGGAATGAAAACAGATATTCTGAAGCAAGGGGAAACCCAAGTTGAGTGCTGAGAAAATGTGGAGTGAATGCCAGATGCTAAATGGACCAAGGACGGTTTGGGACTGGAGATGCTGTTTCCAGGAGGAAATACTACCCACCTTAAACAAGCCATAGACATCAGCTTGGCTTTCAAACCAGGGGCCTATCAAAGACCGTTTGTGCCTGCCAGTGACGAGCCGGGGACCCTCAAAAGGCAGGCAAGGGTAGGGCTCAAAGTCTTCCAAGTGGTAGTCAAATCCTCTTGCGCCAGTTAAGTAGTCCTCATCTTCATAGAGACCAGAAGAGTACAGCTGAAAGAAGAGATCACCAAAGTGAGTGGGAGGTGAGTCATGGCTCTCATTGATACACTTAAAAGTCTGAATTCATGGCATGAGGAAATCTCAGAAGTCAGAGAAAGGTCAAAAGAACAGGGCAGGCAGTCGCTCCTTCCCCCCTCCCCCTCCTGTATGCCTCAAAATTAGGGGGAATGACACACATTTGATACATTGGTAGAAGGTAGAAGAAGAAGAGGTTGGATTTATACCCCACCCTTCACTCAGAGTCTCGGAGCGGCTTACAAACTCCTTTCCCTTCCCCTCCCCACACAACAGACACCCGGTGAGGTAGGCGGGGCTGAGAGAGCTCTGAGAGAAGCTGCTCTTTTCCATGAACAGCTCTGACAGAACTATTGCATGTCCAAGGTCATCCAGAAGCTGCATGTGGAGGAGTGGGGGATCAAACCCGGTTCTCCCAGATTAGAGTCTGCGCACTTAACCACTACACCAAACTGGTATACAAATTACAGGATCAGGTCCTTCTTGGGCCTGTCACTCTTTAATGCAACGAACATGTAGCCAGGCACAAATAGGGATGCCAACAGGCCTGGGGGGGAGGGAAACCACCCTCACCTTTTAACAGAGGCTAAAGGCACAGGAATTGGCAGTGGAAGATTTTCATGACAGAAACACCAATAACATTCCATTAAGCCTCTTCCAAAGGGGTGAGACGTTTTTCTCCAGGCCAGCTGGCAAGTCTAACTGGCTGTTCGGCAGCACCCAGACTAGGCTGTTCCCAAGTCTTTCAGCCACGTCATAAAAGTGAGGCCTGCTGTCATGAGTATTGAGGAGGCTGAGCTCCCGGCTTCAGCAGACCCTGACGATGCATCAGAGGCCGAGAGTTTGCCGTGGCCGCCCGCATCAGCAGCAGCTGATGAGGAACAATCAGCAGCGACCAGCCCCCCTGACTCGCCTCCGCAGGTTGCGTGTTTGAGGAACCGACTCCACCAGGACCCTATGTCCAGGCGACGGGAGGCGTGCCTTTGGGGCAGATGCCCACTCAGCCCTGAGTTTTAGCAGATGCTGGGCTGCTCACGACGAGCGTTAATGAGCGGTGGCAGCAGAGGGGTATTTAGCTCCCCACTCGACGCTCATTCCTGTTGCTGGTTCGGCTGCTGATACAGTGGAACGGCAAAGGGGTCCCACATGGCAGGTTCCCCCGCAGTTTCCCTGCCCCAGTCCCTGGCAACAGCTTTCCCCCCTCCCCTGGGCCATGGGGCAGTGTTCCCTCTAAGCTGAGTTAGTGTGAGCTATCTCACAGTTTTTTAGCCTCCGGCTCACACATTTTTTTGTCTCAACTCAGGAAGGATGGCTCCAGAGCAAACTGATTTATGCAGTAGCCAAGTTGCTCACTCACAACTTTCATGCAGGTAGCTCACAAAATAGAATTTTTGCTCACAAGACTCCACAGCTTAGAGGGAACATTGGGGTCTAGGGATCCCAGCCTCCAGGTGGGACTTGGTGATAACCCAGAATTACAACTCCCTTGAAGAAAATATCTGGCTTTGGAGGGTAGACTCCATGGCGTTGTATCCCACTGAGGTCCCTGTCCTCCCCGGGCCCCATCCCCAAATCTCCAGGACTTTCCGCACCTGGATCCGGCAAACCTACCCCCCATCCCCTGCCAGTGGCCGGGGGGGGGGGTGGGGGCTGGCAACCCTAGAAACCATCCATATAGTGGGACCCTTCCCAAAAATTGGCAGCAAAGCAGGTTTGAGAAAGCTTGGAGAAAAGCCGAGGAAGCCCCTACAATGTGCACGAGCATGCCATGATGCTGAGGGGAAGCAGGAAACAAGCCCCCTTCCCCACAAGCATTGAATCTGGGGCATGTGGAAATGGCCTCTAGGAAACAGGCAACATGCTTCACTCTCTGGCCAGGAAAAGAATTTCCCCTTTTCTTTGTTTTGTTTTTGTGTCCCTGCAGCATCCTGAAAAAAATCTTCTCGGAACAAAACGGAATCTGTTACAGAGACGTCGGCCCTTTCTGCACCCGTGTTTTGCCTCAGTTTCTGAGCACATCCCGTTCTTCTGTTCTGCATTCCCTCTCGCTTTCACTTCCAGTTTGTGTCGGGGCTTTTTCTTGTTTCTGCATCTGTTTTACAGGAATCCGCATTCAGACTGCTTCCAGCACACTGTTGCCCCACAGTTACCAAAACTCCTTAATCGCTAATCCTATCTAAAGTAGAATTGTTTCTGTGGGTATTTAAGTGCTGCCCACTTCCTTCCCTGCTTCTCTCTTTAGGTTGATGCTCCCTCCCTGTTCTGTTTTCTTTCCCTCCTTCTCCAAAGACAAAGGAGGACATGTCCTCCCACTCAGGTAAATTTTCAAAAAGCCAGAGAAGGCACAGAAAGAAATTAGTAAATATAAAGGACTAGGGGATTCCCCACACCCAAATGCATCAGTCTCGTATTTGTGGGCCTGGATTTCCCCCTCCCTTCCCTTTCTTTTTGTGGAATCACAGAGGGAGGGAGGGAAGGAGGAGGAGGGAAGGAGGGAGGAGAGGGTTGAGTCTGCAGTTAAAAGTTTTGAAAGATGTTTGCCTTTCTCTTCATCTTAGACAAAGCAGCCAGTTAGCTCAAAAATGCAGGTTTTGCTTGTAGATGCAGAATGCATACAGAATACACAAATAAATAAACCAGAGAAGGAAAAACCAGTGCACAGGGAATGCATGCAACTACGTAGTCAACCCTTATGGTTTGACTCCTCGGATTCTCCGGAGCAAGCTATCAGTGCAGAAAGGGACGTCCTCATCAACAGAGAGTTTTGCACTTCTACCAAATTTTGTGTGGTTTCTGAGCCTAGCTCATAAGGCCTTCCAGTTTATAGGGATGCCTCCTTTACATTAATTGCAGTAGTAGTAGAAGAGATTGGATTTATACCCCGCCTTTCACTTGGAGTCTCAGAGTGGTTTATATACTCCTTTCCCTTACCCTCCCCACAACAGACACCCTGTGAGGTAGGTGGGGCTGAGAGAGCTCTGACAGAGACTGCTCTTTTTCAAGAACAGCTCTGACAGAACTATGGCTGGCCCAAGGCTATCAGGCAGGTGCAAGTGGGGAATCAAACCCGGTTCTCCCAGATTAGAGTCCACACACTTAACCACTACACCAAACTGACTCTCGTACCCCTCCTGACTATGGAGGAGCTCACCCCCCCACTCCCTTCCTTCACAGGCTGGTTTTCCTCTGGGTCAAGGCAATGTAGGGGAGGAACAGCAGAGGCACTACATGGAAAGGCTGGGATTCCTCACTTTTTCTACTGTCAGAGCTCTGTGTTCCTTCAGGGTGACGCTCTTGTCCACAGCCCGGAGAGAGCAGAGGCCTCGAGGGGCCCCTCCACTTGCAGCTGGACCTCTGCACCTGGAATATCTTCTTCCACAGAGAAGCCGAGCTTCACCTAAGAACAGAGAAGAGCAGGACTTTCAGAGGCCAAACCTCCACTGGCAGTGAACAGCGAACAGGCCACACCAGAGGCTGGAGAGCAGAGGGGGCCCCTCATTCTAGCCCACCCTTTGTCACTGGCATGATTTCCTCATTCTGTTTGCACCGAAAACCCAGACAGCGGCCATCTGCATTCCTGGGTCATCCCTCAGGGCCAGTTCACCCCCTGCATGATTCACCCCCTGCGTGACCGTCCACATTGAAGTGTGGACCACAGTGCTATAGCCTCATCTGATAACAACCCCCCCCCCAATTTGGTTGTCATCCAGAAACAGCCAGAAAGAGAGAGGAAATCAAGTGCATGTGCCAAGGCAGTGAACGGCGACCAGGTATTTGGAAACGACCAGGATGTACAGGGTGGAGACAGGTCACTGAATCCCTCGGAGCGGGCCACAGTGCGGTCCTAAATGGCATTGTGTGCATGTGTTAAGTGGCATCAAGTTGCTTTTGACTTACAGTGACCCTATGAATTGATGACAGCCGTACACTTTTCTAAATCTGTTAGCTTCACTAAGAGGAGGAGGAAGAGGAGGAGGAGGAGATTGGATTTATACCCCGCCCTTCACTTGAAGTCTCAGAGTGGCTTACAATCTCCTTTCCCTTCCCCTCCCCACAACAGACACCCTGTGAGGTATGTGGGGCTGAGAGAGCTCTTTAGAGAACTGCTCCTGAGAGAACTTGTGACTGACCCAAGGTCACCCAGCTGGCTGCAGGTGTAGAAGTGGGGAATCAAACCCTGTTCTCCCAGATTACAATCCGCTGCATTTAACCACTGCAAAGAAGAAGAAGAAGAAGAAGAAGAAGAAGAAGAAGAAGAAGAAGAGGAGGAGGAGGAGGAGGAGGAGGAGGAGGAGGAGGAGGAGGAGGAGGAGGAAGAGGAGGAAGAGGAGGAAGAAGAAGAAATTGGATTTATATCCCATCCTTCACTTTGAGTCTTGGAGCGATTTACAATCTCCTTTCCCTCCCCCTCCCCACAACAGACACCCTGTGAGGTAAGTGGGGCTGAGAGAGCTCTTTCGAGGACTGCTCCTGAGAGAACAGCTCTGAGAGAACTTGTGACTGACCCAAGGTCACCCAGCTGGCTGCAGGTGTAGAAGTGGGGAATCAAACCCTGTTCTCCCAGATTACAATCCGCCGCATTTAACCACTGCATAGAAGAAGAAGAAGAAGAAGAAGAAGAAGAAGAAGAAGAAGAAGAAGAAGAAGAAGAAGAAGAAGAAGAAGAAGAAGAAGAAGAAGAAGAAGAAGGAGGAGGAAGAAGAAGAAGAAGAAGAAGAAGAAGAAGAAGAAGAAGAAGAAGAAGAAGAAGAAGAAATTGGATTTACATCCCACCCTTCACTTTGAGTCTCAGAGCGGCTTACAATCTCCTTTCCCTTCCCCTCCCCACAACAGACATCCTGTGAGGTCGGTGGGGCTGAGAGATCTCTCTTGAGAACTGCTCTTGAAAGAACAGCTCTGAGAGAACTTGGGACTGACCCAAGGTCACACCAGCAGCTGCATGTGGAGGAGCGGGGAATCAAACCCGGTTCCCCCAGATTAGAGTCCGCGCTCCTACCCACTACAACCAAACCGGCTCTTTGAAATGTGCCAGTCTGTCTGAAATGTGCCACTCTGTTCAGGATCACGCTGATGCTCGTTCCTTTCATGCCACTTTCATCTCTCCCTTAGGCCTTGTGGAGCTGGTTGTCTGTTTGTTCAAATAAAATCTGTTTGACCTACGGGAGGTAACCGGAGAGGAAACGAGATGGACACATCCTGAGCCGCAGGGGCCCCTTAGATCTGCCCGCCTCCAGCCAAAGTTCGGCGAGCCGGTGGCTCGTGCAGTGTGGCCCCTCCCGAAAGCGAGGCACCCACCTGATGCCGGAGACACTTCTCTATGGCGAACACGTCCAGATCGGCTGCCACCTCGCCATCAGCGAACATGGCAAACAGGAGAAGCCTGGCGGTGGGCGCCAGATCCACGCTCACGGGCAGAGAGAGAGCAAAGGTGCCCTTCAGTGCTGGGCTCAGGAAAGGAGTGGCTGGGAGGGAAAGAGAGAATCAGAATTCAGACTGGAACTGCCGGGTGATGGCGACAAAACAGAGAGCTTCGGGGGTTCAAAGGGCCTCCCTTGCCCTGCCTGGGAAGAACTACAAAATTGGCAGGCAAATCCTGAGCTAATAACACCCACATGGTTTGGAACATGATATCTGGGGGCTGCATAAGAACACCAGAAGAGCCTCACTGGACCAGATCCGTGGTCCATCTAGTCCAGCATCCCATCTCACACAGTGGCCGCCCGGAACAAAGCCGGAGTCCAGTGGCACTTCTAAGACCAACAAAGTTTTATTCTGGGTGTAAGCTGGGTATAAACACACAAAAGCTTCAGCCCAGAATCAAACTCTGTTGCTCTTCAAGGTGCCTGTTAAGTATGGAAACTCAACAACGACTTGATTTCAGCAAGTGATTTCAGCTTTATTTGTAACAGCAAACACCAACTCAGAACACCACAACAAACACCCACAAAACAGTGGAGCACAGCTCCCTCTTTTAAACTCTCCCGGGCTGTCAAGGTAAAGGTAAAGGTAAAGGTTCCCTTGCTCGAAAGCCAGTCAAATCCGACTCTAGGGTTGCGGTGCTCATCTCCGTTTCAAAGCCGAAGAGCCAGCGCTATCCGAAGACGTTTCCGTGGTCATGTGGCCGGCATGACTAAACACCAAGGTGCACGGAACGCTGTTACCTTCCCACCGAAGTGGTACCTATTTATCTACTTGCAATTTCTTGCTTTCGAACTGCTAGGTTGGCAGGAGCTGGAACTAGAGACAGGAGCTCACCCCGTCATGTGGCACCCGGGTCTCGAACTGCTGAACTACTGACCTTCCACAGCCTGCAGTTCAGCGTCTTAACCACTTGAGCCACTGTCAAAGCCACTCCCAAATAAGTTAAGGTCCAATCAGATTACAGGGATAAAGGCCAATCAGTTTTGTTCCCTCCATACAACATATTTACACGGTCATTGGTTGTTTTAAACACTTCCACAGGAAGAACCAATAGGAATGTTACATCTTATGATCCTGTACATAAACTCAAGCTTTACATGGTAAAGAATAGGCAGCATTCACTGTTAAGACATAACAGGGCCCGACTGGACTCAGACTTTGTTCTGCTGCTTCAGACCCACTCGGCTGCCCACCGGAAACTGTCTTAGTGGCCCTCCAGTTCCTTGGGACAGCCAAGAACAGGACGTATTCACAAATTCACATCTCATGGTCTGCCTACAGCCTCCCTTTAGCCATTCTTTTGTCATATTGGGCATTTCCCTTCACGCACCAGGGCAGGTTCCACAAAGTAAGGGCAACAGGCCAAAGTAGCTAGAGGAAGGATAAAGAAGTACCCATTCCCCTGGGATAATCATTTGGAAAGGCTTTCTTTCTTGTTTAGCACAAAGGTATACACTTGCCTCCCCAAAGACCTGTTTAAGGCAGCACACAAAGTAGAAAGAAGAGATTGGATTTATTCCCCACCCTTCACACGGACTCTCAGAGCGGCTTACAAACTCCTTTCCCTTCCCCTCCCCACAACAGACACCCTGTGAGGTAGGTGGGGCTGAGAGAGCTCTTGACAGAAACTGCTGTATCAGAACTATGGCTTGCCCGAGGTCATCCAGCAGCTGCAAGTGGAGGAGTGGGGAATCAAACCTGGTTCTTCCAGATTAGAGTCAGCGCACTTCACCACTACACCAAACTGGCTGTAAAACCAAAACTGAACAAAACCGTTAAAAAAAACAAGTTAACAAATCACTGATATTAAAGCAAAGCCATAGAAACAAACTATCAAAACAAGACAGGGGACATTAAAGCCACACAAAACAACACCAAGAGGACCTAAAATGATATTCACAAAATGGTGGTCGGTCTAGAAGCAGGCCACAAAGAAAGCTTTAAAAGATGGGTGCCCTCTGTGAAAAACCTGGGTAAAATCTTCACCTGGTGCCTAAAGGACAGGCGGGCAGGGCTCGAGAGGGAGGGCGTTCCGACAGCAAGGGGCCACCACTGATAAAAGTCTGGTTTCTGTTCACCACCTTCTTCCCCTCAGAAGGGGAGCAGATCTTGGCCAGCAGACTATACATTATGGGAGTAGCTGACGAGAAACCGTAAGCTTGATGACAGGAGATAAGCTACCAGGCAGTTCAGGATCTCATCATGGGGGGAAGAGAACAATCCGACGTGATTAGCTTGATCTGGTCGGGGGCTTCTCAAGACCTCCACTGGGTCCTGAGCGGCCAGAAATCTGGTTCTCCTACTTACTCGCATCTTGGACAAACGGCACCGCCTTCTGGCCACTCAAAACAACCTTTCCTTTGGACACAACCTGTGGGAAGAGGATATATTTGGTTGAATCAACAGGAAGTGCCCCCCCCCCAAACACAGGAAACCCACTTCAGAAAAAAGGGAGAAAGGAAAGAGAAAAGTGTAAAACAGGGAGATGGGGCCATCATGGACTTTGCTATAGGAAGCCAATGGCTGAGTGAGGAAACAGCATCTCGAGACGCCTTGAAATCTGCAATGATTTTAGGTGAGGATGTAGCTTTGTGACAAGACAGGCCACTTTGGGGTGCAATTTACCCATTTGCAAATGCTGGTTTGCCTGATCCACACCCTGAGTTGTTGTCCTCTTTTCAGTCATATACTCCGTGTGGTTTCCACATATACAGGCAGTAACTTGAACTCCAAAACCAGCAAGGCCGGATTATCAGATAATTGTGGGGTTGTCAGGTCTTACCTGGCTGCTGGTGGGGAGCTCCCGTCTGGGATCCTGGATCTTCTGGTGCGCATGCTGCGATGATGTCACCCAGAAGTGATGGCATTGCACTGGGCACACCATGGGGGTGCTCTAGCATTTGGCAAAAAACTCTATGTTCACCATAGAGTTCACCATAGAGTTTTTATCCAAATGCTAGAGCGTCCACCAGATGACATGCTCGGTGTGATGACATCACCCAGAAGTGATGTCATCATGCTGAGGGGGACGCTTTAGCATTTGGGTTAAAACTCTATGGTGACGATAGAGTTTTTCCCCCAAGTGCTAGAACATCCCATGCACGATGTGCACCAGCGTGATGACATCACTTCCAGGCAGGGCTTTTTTTGTAGAAAAAGCCCAGCAGGAACTCATTAAAATAATAGGCCACATCCAACAGCAGAAACTTATAAGCATGTTAGGCCACACCCCTGACAGCACAGCTCATTAGCATATTAAGTCACACACCCCATGTTACCAGGTGTGTGGTCATCCAGCCACACCCACCTTTTGCTTCTTATTTTGTTTGTTGTCAAAACCCAGGGCTTTTTGGGTAGCAGGAACTCCTTTGCATGTTAGGCCACACACCCCTAATGTAGCCAATCCTAATCAGTTTCTGCCGATCTCTGTAGTCTGGAGAGGAGGTGCAATTCTGGGGGATCTCCAGGTCCCACCTGGAGGCTGGCATCCCAAAGCCGCATGTCTAGGTAAATGCCCTTCATTTTCATGCTGCTCTAAGGGGACACCCCCCTCCCTACAAACACACTTTCCACAAACCATTAGATGCTCACCAAGTAATAGAAATCCATGTGGTAAGCCCCGGGGCCCAGTTTTCTCCGATAGATTATGTAGTCCACCAGTACTTCCTGATCCTTTCCGCAGGGCAGCTCTTCCTTTACTTGCCGGATTTCAATGAAGCTGTAACTCTCAGAGTAGAAGGGCTTCAGCCAGGTGAAAGCTTCAGAACTCAGTTCCTTAGGCTCAGTTGTGTTCACAATTGAATGTCTGCCCTGCGCAGCAGACAGACAGAACAGTGGTTACCAATGGGACAAGGGTTTTGAGAGGGACACATAGCCTGTACTTCAGAGGGCAAACTGCACAACTTAGAACAAACCAGGGATTTCATTTCCAACTGTATTATCCTCATGCTGAAAGATCTGCGCTGGCTGACCATTTGGTTCCAGTAGCAATTCAAGGTCACAGCATGATGTAGTGGTTAAGAGAGGTAGACTCTAATCTGGAGGACCAGGTTTGATTCCCCACTCCTCTTCCACGTGCAGCCAGCTGGGTGACCTGGGGTCAGTCACAGTTCTCTCAGAGCTGTTCTTTCAAGAGCAATTCTTGCAGAGCTCTCTCAGCCCCAGCTACCTCACAGGGTGTCTGTTGTGGGGAGAGGAAGGGAAGGCTGCTCTCTGAGACTCCTCAGGGTAGTGAAGGGCGGGGTATAAAACCAAGGTTCATTCTGTACCTGGCATTTGTTCCATGTTTGCTCAGCACTTGGCCTGGTTCCCCCTTGCCTCAGAATAACTGTTTTCATTGTATTGCCTCGGATCCTAGTTTCTGCATTGGCCAGGGTCAGATTGCCATCTATTTTGTTTTCAACGCTCGCTCCTCCATTGGTATGCAGTTTTTCCTGTGTCAGTACTTGCCTCAGTGGTCATTAGCCTCGTAGGAGATGCTTTGGATGGTGGATCGCACACGACTGAGCCAAGTAGTTCATGGTAAGGTGATAAATACAGAAGGTGAAACAGGGGCAGGGGAACTGACAGAGATCCATGAAGCCGTGGCAAGTTGCCTGATTATTGACTCCTTTGAATCGGAGGCAGAGGAAGGAAAAGGTGCCAGTCTGAACCACATTCAGATAGCCTGGGGTGAAGCTGTACTGACTGCAGAGTCATCCCTGAATGGCCACAAATCTATGCAGAAGGTACCATAAAACCCGATGAACAAAGAAAGTGAAAGCGGCATGCAGTGCGGAGGGAGATTAACCTCCCGACCTGGCTGTGGAAAAACTGCAAGGAAAGAGATGGATGCAGGATCAATTCTTCGTCTTCAAAAGGAAGAATCGGTGACCTTGAATGGTTTCTGGAGCCAAATGGTCAGCCAGCGCAGATCTTTCAGCACAGGGATGACACGGTGACCAGCTGCGTTTCAGACCAACTGAAGTTCCCGGATCATTTTCCAAGGCAGCCCCACCTCAAGCACATTACAAGGAGCTCACAAGGGACGTGATCAGTGCTCCCTCTCAGCTGCGGAGTCTCGTGAGCAAAAATTCTACTCTGTGAGTTCCAGGCATTAAAGTTGTGAGCGAGCGATTTGACTACTGCATAAATTAGTTTGCTCTGACTGGAGCCCTCCTTCCCGAGCTAAGACAGAAATGTGTGAGGCTAAAAACCTGTGAGCTAGCTCACACTCACTCAGCTTAGAGGGAACACTGGCCCGACCCCCCCCCCCTTCATCCCTTTTCTCCAGAGTTTCTGCCTCTTGACTCACCCGGAGACCAACCAGAGCATCGTTCCAGTTTGTTGTGTCTAAGGAGAATTGAACTTCCCCCTTCTCATCTGTCACATACGGAAAGTTTGTTTCCACATCATTGACATTAACAGTAATATAGACAGTCCAGTTCTTGACAGGAGCGCCACCTATGGTACATCTTACCTGCAGAAGTAAAACAAGAGTTAAGGCCATGTTGTTTTTCTAATGACATATAGAGGGGATTCAGATTTAATCGATTCCGATTTAGTAAAAGAAATCGGATGTCACTGAAGCAAATAAAATACCTCCCCAAGGTGTTCTTGGTTGCATAAAAGATATGCAAGAATTTGCTAAAAAGAAAACCACGAAGTAAAGCTGAGACGTTTCACAGTTGGGAGTTCATGATGTGACTATTCTTAATGAGAACCTATATTTCTGGCCAGCTCTCTGATTCAAGTAACTACAGTGTCTTAGGTGAGGCTGTCAAAGACACAAATTCCTCTCCTGATGTAAAAGAACAGTCTAATCTTTGTAGAGGACATTGCTGTAATTATGAGTTATTAAAATAGACAACCGAGTGCTCTTAAAGTACATGGCTTTGCACAGTTAAGTCTTGACTAGATCTAAAAGTGGACTTGTAAACCTCTTGAAATTTTTTCCCTCCCAGATTTTGGGACTTTCTCTGCACACCAAGAAAGGTTCCAGGGAAACAGACGTTGGATTGGACAGCTGGGTAGGAGGAGAAGCAGAGGAGAGGTGTAGCTAGGCCTGACCCTTCCGGTGTATGGAAATCCTTCCTTATAGAATTCATTGTGTTTGACGAAGATCATGTCCACTGCTTGGGTGACGATCCACGTCTCGGCCGTTCCCGAGTTGGTCGATCCTGCAAAGAGAGAGGATATCCTGGCTGAGTACAGAAGCGCCACAGGTCCCAAAAAAAAATTTATCGAAAGAAGGCCAGTCTCTGCTTCAAGAACCTGAGAAAGCTCTGCGGCCTGTCAAAATTACCACAGATTTAGAGTGGGAGAGTCTGTGTGATTGTCATTCCTGTCCAGCAGAAGGGAAAGCCGATCAGGACTCGAGAGGGACAGCCATTTTGCAGAATTAAAGATGACCCTGACCTTGGATGGCTTAGGCTCACCCTGTCTCATCAGACCTCAGAAGCTAAGCAGGGGAAGCCCTGGATGGCAGACCTTCACTGAAGTCCAGGGTCATTACACAGAGGCAGTCAATGGCAAACCTCTTCTCTTCGCCTCTCGCCTTGAAAACCCTACAGGGTCGCCGTAGGCCAGCCGCCACTGGATGGTACTTTCCACACTTCCAAAGATGACCTGGGATTCTACGGCGCCAAAAGCTTTCAAGGGGCTCTCTTGTCATGTGTGGCAGACAGCTGACCCTTCTGAAAGTGTCAAGCTGAGTTTCGTTTTCTCCAGGGCTTTTTTTGTAGAAAAAGCCTAGCAGGAACTCATTAGCATAATAGGCCACACCCAACAGCATAAACGCATTAGCATATTAGGCCACACCCCTGAGAGTGCAGCTCCTTCCCAGGATTGGCTTCCCCAGGTGCCCCACGGCTTATGGGGTATATGGGGAACCCAAGGGAAGGAAGGCAGTTTCTGGATCGGCTTTCTCAGGTGCCCCGTGGCTTGTGAGGTGCTTGGAGAACCCAAGGGGGGGGAGGCTGTAGGTATGGCCAACATGGAAGCCAGCCAGAACTCCATCCCTGTGCGTTCCTGCCCAAAAATAGCCCTGGTTTTCTCTAAGTTTCACTTCACTGCTTGTCATTTATCTGGGAGGGGGGAATTCCTGAGGGGAGTGTATGTGTTGTGAGATTGCCTGCCTGCAGTAGCTATAACCATTTCTTAAGCTGTACCCCTGGGCCATTTCTCATGGGATTCAGCCTTGGAGAATCTTCTGCCAGGCTAGCTTAGATAAGGCGCCATATATCTGTCAGGGATGCCACAGTAGCATTAGGGGCTGACGTATGCCTGGGCTGTGGGGTGCGTTTGGTTTTACTTATAACCTGAGCTTTTTCGTGCGCTTTCTTCAGTCCAAAAAAAGTTTACATTCCTGATGTAAGCACATCCTTAATAAAGCAATCACTTCCAAGTGTGTTGTGGAGAGCGTATTAACTGGGGACCTGACAGAAAGTAGGGTTGGCAGGTCCTTCTTAGTCCGCAGAGGGGGACTTGGGTGGAGGGCGTTTCTGGAGGGGGAGGGGACATCCCCAATGTGATGACATCACACAAAAGTGACATCATCACATCAGGGACCGGCACCCCCCTGCACCTGTATTCCAGGTGGCGAATTTGCCGCTTGGAGTTCAGGCATCCCACTCCCACTTCTCACCCAAAGCATTTAAAGGGTCCCTTGAAATGCTTTGGGCAAACTGCGTCTAGAATTTTATTTGCATCTTGTTGGAAACTTTCAAAAATACCGTCTGAACATGACTTAATAGTGAAGACTATGGAAAGTGTGGAAATGGACAGATTGACTTTGAAGTCAAAAGGGCAAACGGAAGAAGATTTCGTCGGAATATGGGCTCCATTTTATAATTGGATAAGAAAGAAATACAAATATACAGGCTCCTTAATATTATAATATGAAGAAACCTTTATGAACTTTATAAATCTCACAGTCTGTCTCTTTGTAACGTGAAATGATAAGCGGAGAAGATTTATATGCAGAAGACTTATTATCTTTGTTCCTTTCCCCTTCCCCTTTCCCATTTCTGTATACTCTAAAAGCTTAATACAATAAAAAGCTTTGGGCAAGAAGCGGGGCGTGTGCACGGCTGAACTCCAAGTGACGAATTTGCCGTTTGGAGTTCAGGCATGCGGCCAGCGGCCACCCCTCTCCCTCCTGCGAGATTTAAAGGGTCCTCCAGTCAGTGGCTGCTTGTTGGCTTAGGTGTGGGGCTTCCCTGCTGGCTGGCGGCAGGCAGGAGACCCCAAATCTATTGAGTTATAGTTTTGTAGGAGTGAGGTAGCAAGCAGTTACACTAGATGGTTCTGATCTAAGCTGTCAAACTGAGCTGTCAGACCAACAGCTAAGTAACTAGTTGCAGGTGCTTCCTACAGGTGTTGTGTATGTAGGTCAAGCATTGCATCATCTTGACTGTAATTGGCTAGATGGTAGCATAAGAATTGTATGCTCAGTGAGCTAGTTGAGAGGCTTAGCTCTCCGAAGTAAGGCGTGCCATGCTGCCCATCAGTAAGGTAACTCTCTGTATATAAGTGTCAGGTAGTCCTGCCATGATGGATGGAGAAGGGAGGGCGGATGGGCTTTGTTTCGTGTAGGGAGGGTGGATGAGATCGTGGGGTGTTGATTTATGCACCTGGAGTGTTGGAATGGAATGCGGGGAGCTGCCTCGACTGCCTGGCCGTGCAAGCCGTATCTCTTGTAAACTTCACACACTGACCTTGGAGGAGACAAGCTGTTTGCTTCCTATCGCTTTCACAAGCAACAGCTAAGCTGAGACAATGGGGCCGGTGGGAACTACATTAATTATTATTGTCTCCAGTTTCCCGCGCGCGCGCTATGCTTCTATTGATGAAGGGGGGGGTCCCCATTCTTCCCCCTTCTGGTATATCTGCTTGCTCCATGTAACCAAGTTATTCTTAACCATGTTCCTGTTACAGTAACCTACTATTGCAGCTTTAAAATAAATACTAATCTTGCTTCACTGAACAAGGCCTGGTATTTTGCTGACTAAGTCAAGGACTCTGACAATAAGTTGTAAATGTTGTATTTATCTCATCACCTATATAAACTCACTGTGCACTTCTACTACTGGTCAGTCTCCTGCTTCTGATTTATTTACACACACCCAATAAAATCCAGGAAAACCCCGCCCCACCTGGGGACTGGCATGCCAGTCTGAAAGACACAAGCCATGTCTGCTAACTTAAACATCGGCATAGCTTTATATTCACACTGGGCACTTTGAAGCAGTCTCCGTGCCCACATCCCCCAGAGATGGACAGCCGACTCTCGCTGCTTCAAAATGAAAATGTGCCTTTTGCAGACTCCCCATATCCAAGGAGCCCTGAGGGGCTTTGCTTTGGCATTGAGAGAGCGCGCGAGGAGAGGGCACAACTGGCACAGGAAGTTCTGTGCATCAGCAGGGCCGCTTCCACAATATGCGCGGCTCAAGACAACTCCCTCCTGGTGAGGAGCTCAGCTCGTCCAAACAAGCAGTAGGAATATTCCCAAAGCCTAAGAAGTGAGTGCTGGAAAAAGGGGAAAGGGAAAGAAAACCAAGCAGCATAATCATCGGGGGAGTGGGGAGATTCCCTAATACATGCTAACAGGCCAAAGTCCCAGCAGTGTTCCCTCTGAGCTGAGTTCGAGTGAGCTAGCTCACAGTATTTTAGCCTCCGGCTCACACATTTTTGTCTTCGCTCAGGAAGGATGGGGCCCCAGAGCAAACTAATTGATGCAGCAGCCAAATCGCCTGCTCACAACTTTAATGCCAGTCGCTCACAAAGTAGAATTTTTGCTCACAAGACGCCACAGCTTCGAGGGAGCATTGATGTGGAGGAGTGTTCCCTCTAAGCTGAGTTAGTGTGAGCTAGCTCACAGTTTTTAGCCTCTGGCTCATACGTTTTTGTCTTAGCTCAGGAAGGGTGGCTCCGGAGCAAACTAATTGATGCAGCAGCCAAATCGCTCGCTCACAACTTCAATGCCCAGTAGTGCAGCAACTCACCAAGTAGAATCTTTGCTCACAGGACTCCACGGCTTAGAGGGAGCACTTGACCCCCCCACCCCGATTCCTGTCGCTTCCCTTCCTACCTGTTCCTTCTTCCTCCAGTTCTGCAGAAAGCGCCACACGCCTATCATAGGCTTCTTCGGACAGATGAATGTCAGTCGCACTGATAGTAACAAAGGCACAGCCGCTCTTGTCTGTCTGGGGATACAGAAAAGAGAGATCATACGGCCGCCCTGTCCGCCCTGCCTCATGCTAAAGAATGCTTTCTGTTTTAATGCTGTTATATATTTAGCATTTTTTTTTTAAATCTTGCCATCCCTCCCAGGAACTCCGGGTTGTTTGGTGTTGTGGTTAAGTGCACATACCCTAATCTGGGAGAACCGGGTTTGATTCCCCACTCCTCCACTTGCACCTGCTGGATGACCTTGGGCAAGCCACAGTTCTGACAAGAGGTGTCCTTGAAAGAGCAGTCCTTGAAAGAGCGCTCTCAGCCCCACCGACCTCACCGGTTGTCTGTTGCGGGGAGGGGAAGGGAAAGGGGTTTGTAAGCCGCTCTGAGACTCCGAGTGACGGGCGGGGTATAAATCCAATCTCTTCTCTTCTTCTTCTTCCCTTTTTCCCACACAACAGCTCTGTGAGATACGTTAGGCTGAGCATGACGGGCCTATCTGGATCTCCCAGATCTGCAACTGACATGCTAACCTAGGGTGATTCTGTGTTGGCTTTTCCCTCCGTTGTTTTACCAAACCCACGCTGGAACAGAAATTCCCCTCTGCACTGCATGCCGCTTCCGCTTTCTTTGATCATCGGTTTTTATAGTACCCTCTACTTCAGGGGTGTCAAACATGTGGCCCGGGGGGCGGATTAGCCCCCGGAGGGCTTCTATCAGGGCCACGGTAGAACTGGCTGTCTTCTGCTGCTTCTTCCAGTTCTGCTGCTGCTGCTGCTGCTGCTGCTGCGTCATCATAGGATTGCAGCTCACAGATACACATCTGAACAACAGACTCAAAGATTGCAACAGCACGGACATTTTGATGCAATAATTCAGAGCAGGAGGTGCCAGTTATCAGCTCTAACTTTCTGTGATTCTATTTGAATGCAGTTTTGAGCTGCACTTTTTCCTCAGTGTTGAGAAATTGTGGAGTGAATGCCAGATGCAGAATTGCCCCCAGGGATCCTCAAAGTGGTGGATCTGAGTCTAACCAGGGGTCCCCAGCAAGGCATCCTTTGCTGGCACCCACCAAGATGGCGAGAAAGTGGGCAGGAACTGGAAAAAAGTGGAGGAGGGGGAGGGGGGAAAACTCAGCCCAAGATAACACTGCAAACCAGAAGGGTTAAGCTGACCATGTATATTATAAAAGCACAAAATGTATTAGGGTGTACGCATATTAAAATATAATCGGGTTAAAAACTTATTTTTCAAGTATCAGACTAATAAAAGCATATCAAATATTAATACACATGATGGGTCAACACTTCCCGACTGAAGACCAAACGCGTTTCAGCCTCACAGGGCCTTCCTTAGTGGTCACTATCACAACATAGTATAGACGCACATTCATGCATATGTATACAAGATCTTTAGTACACTTATATAAAGACCAGATGTTGTATCCTTATATGTTTGTAATTGTGTTACTGGTATTAATGATGGGCCATAGGTATAGCCATGTCCAATCCAATTATTCTGGTAGCTGAGGTTTCATAAGTCCGAATGTGTGTCACTCCGTCAAGGTAAAGATTCTGTTCAATCTGTTGATATGCTTTTATTAGTCTGATACTTGAAAAATAAATTTTTAACCCGATTATATTTTAATATGGGTACACCCTAATAAATTTTGTATCTAGAAAGTGGGCAGAGCCAGAGAAGGCTTTGGTCCAGCGGTGCTTTTGATTCGCCCTTCAAGATCCGATGGGCTGTGCGGATTTGAAAAAATATTGCTTTGGCGGTAGCTGCCGCCGCAGCACAAGAGCCTTCGTTGTGTGCCTGATGATGAACTGTGTCTACGCAACAAAATATTTTAAAGCAATGTGTGCATTTTAGAAGACATCCTGTTAAGTAGAGATTCTGCTTGAAACGTTCAAGGCTTACTGTCAGAGTCAGGCATCACCTCATATCCAGACCTTCTGTGGTTGGCTTTTAGGGTTCCCGGCCCCCGGGTCCGGGCAGGGGTTCCCCTGCTTCTGGGGGCTTCAACCTGCCCCAGCCAGCTGGCCAGTGGGGGAAGCCCCACCCCAAGAGCGACCACCTGCCCAGCCTCCCCTCTCCCCCTCCCTCTTGCTAATTTTAAGGGCCCTCCAGCTAGTCCGTGGGTGTCAGGTAGCCCTGCCATGATGGATGGAGGGGAGGGGAGGATGGCAATGGGCGCCATAGTGGCGTGACAGGCGGGAGGTTGGAATCCGAGGGGTGTTGATTTATGTCTAGGGTGTGAGAGTGGAATGTGCATCTGGTAACCCCTATCTCTCGCAGACTGAACATTCTGACCTTGAGGAGGCAAGCTGCGAGCTTTACTATCGCTTTCAAAGCTCCGGCTTTTCTTGAGAATAATGGGGGCGTTGGGAACTTCATTAGCGTAGTAACTTTCGATTCCCAGTCGCATGTTATTCCCTGATTGGTAGAAGGGGGGGTCCCCATTCACCCCCTTCCCAGTATAACCTCTTGCTTTCTGTAACCAAGTCATTCTGAACAATGTACCTGCTCCAGTGACCTTTCTATTGCAGCTCTATAATAAACGCTATTCTTGCTTGAACTACAAGGCATGGTGTTTTGCTGACTAAGTTGGGACTTCTGACAGTGGGCCACATGGCCCCCACCAATCAGCTGAAGACCTTTAAATCAGGCAGGAGGGGAGGGAGAGGGGTGGGGCTGGCCGGGTAGGTGGTTGCTCTTGGGGGTGGGGCTTGGGGGAGTCCCTCCCACTCCTGGAATGGCACCCACATCCCCCCACCAGAGTGACGAGGGGACCCGGCAACCCTATCGGCTCTGCCTCTTGCGGCTGTAATCTCCCCCTTTGGCTGAGGGGGTCCCAGGTTAGAGTCCTCACTCAGGCACCCGTCCTCAAGTTCATTCAGCAGAGACAAGCTGGCTCAAAACACCAGCCGTTTATCTGCAAGGAGATGCCAACAACCAACATCTCCAGCAAACATACAAAACTGGAAACTGAAACAAGAGCTCCTCCCAACCGAACCAAACCAAATCACACAGATATTAGGGCAGGGGCAGACTGTTCCATGACATACATACATGTGTACAATAAATATACCACAGTGGCAGCCATTTTGTAGCTGGCTCCGCCTCCTGCAGCACCCATTTTGTGGTTGCGCAGGCCGCCCCGTGTCAGAACTCCAAGGAGTCCACGAGGTTAAAAAGGTCGGGGGGCCCTGCTCCAACCACAACCCCACACCGGCTCCTTCTCCAAGTCCCCATCCTGCCAGCTCCCAGGGCTACTCTGAGGAGAAAACTGAGAATGACAGACACCGCCCCGGAGCCCCAGGGAGGAACGGCAGAGAATGTAAAAATGTACTAAATAAATAGCAGTAGAAAAGAGCAAGAGTCCGAATTTGCGGCGGAGTATGGGCTTTCCTGAGCCACCTCAGGGGAAACAATAGAAGTACTTGAAAAACAAAACTTACTTCATTCGTGCCCAGTGGGGGCTCCAAAGTAGATGACACTGTTCTCCTCTCCTCGGCTTCATCTCTGCTTCACGTAGAGTTGCCACCACCACCCCCAGTGGGGCCAGGGGACCCCCCAATTTCAGGGGGCCCAATCCACTGCTAGCCAGCTGGCCGGCTGGGGAAAGCCCACCCAGAACAGCAGTGTCCCATGGGGACACCGCTGACATAATGACGTCACCAGTAGTGATGTCATCATGCTGGAGCCATAGCGCGGCCACACTCTAGCATTCGGGTGGGGGACTCTATGGTTACTATAGAGTTTTCACCCCAAATACTGGAGCATTGCCATGCGACGGCCCTAGCATGATGACATCATTACTGCCATGCACAGCAGAAAAATCCTGATGAGGAGACGGGAGCCCCCCAGCACAGGTAAGAAGAGATCTGGCAACCCCATCCTCACAGCAACCCTGTTATGCTGAGAGGTTGCGACTGGCCCAAAGTCATTCAGAAACTTCCATGGCAAAGTGAGGATTTGAACCTGGGTCTCCCAAATGGTAGGGAAGGAAAGGTTAAAAATCTATCTCTTCCCCCAAGCTGTTCTTCCCCTCAAAATAGCAGTCCCCCTTGATTCTTTTTGGAAAAGAGGGGGAGAAGTGCTTTAAAATCATCACAGAACCACACACGAAGAAGAAGAAGAAGAAGAAGAAGAAGAAGAAGAAGAAGAAGAAGAAGAAGAAGAAGAAGAAGAAGAAGAAGAAGAAGAAGAAGAAGAAGAAGAAGAAGAAATTGGATCTATACCCCACCCTTCATTCAGAATCTCAGAACGGCTTACAATCTCCTTTCCCTTCCCCTCCCCACAACAGACACCCTGTGAGGCAGGTGGGGCTGAGAGAGCTCTCTTGAGAACTGCCCTTGAGAGGACAGCTCTGAAATAACTTGTGACTGACCCGAGATCACACCAGCAGCTGCATGTGGAGGAGTGGGGGATCAAACCCGGTTCTCCCAGATTAGAGTCCACACTCTTAACCACTACACCAGACTGGTGGTTCAAGCAGCCTCGGCTCAGGAAAGTTTATGTGTTAATCTTCCAGGTCTCACAACATTCTTTGTCAATTCTGTGCTTTAATTTTGAATCAGAGAGCAGAATGACTTTCCATATCTGAAATATAGAAGGCATCCTGGTTTGTCCAACAGCTCTTTCCCACTTAGTTTACCTTGGCAGTGTATTCTTTTTTAATCTCCGACAGCGTTTCATGTTGTCCCTCTACCCAAGTATAATAGGATACGTCCCTCTTCAAGGTCAGCCGTACAGTCCCACGAACTGGCATTCCATGTATATACCTGTGTCAGAAGACAGGATGAGGGCGGGGAACAGAACCATCAGGGGCGTACACTGGGATACAACAGAAAAGAACGAGAGCCCAGGAGCGCCTTAAAGACTAACAAAATTTGTGGCAGGGGAGGAACTTTCGTGAGTCATGACTCCCATCTTCAGAGACAACGGTCTACTGGGATACACTGGAGCCGAAAATAAGCTGCTTCAGATCGGCTGCAGGTTACCCAGAATGACCAAATTGACTCCCAGAAATAATGAAAACTTACCTCCCAGAATTTTGGGAGCATTTCTGGTTTCAGGTGCCAGGAGCCAAGAAGGAGAGGAAGTTGGCCCACCATACATCTGCTTAGCAGCTCCTCCCTCCCTTTAAATTTTAAAGGTCCACTGTTTTCTATGGGAAGACCTGGCCTCTGCTACCCCCCTCCAGAAAAGAATGGTCCTTTAAATGTAAAGGGACTACTGAAGATGCTGACTAATGGCTGAACAGGTAGACGTGGCCTTGGAAGCTAGGATGCTTTATTCCTCCGCCGCTTTCCCTCGTTTCCGCAGATGTTTTGCCGTCTCAGGCACAAAAACGCTGTTTGTCCCCGTCCCCCCCCTTGTTCCGCAGCATCACACTTCCCGGTTTCTGGAAATTCCCATGCTGCGCCACAAGAGGGGGCAAATTGCATTTTTGCTCCTGGGACTGCAAAAACATCTGCGGAGACAAGGGGAAGCGGTGGAGGAATACAAGTGCAGGCCTGCAGGAAAAGCCTAGGTCTACCACCCACAGGAAAGAAGGGCCCCATTATTTCACATGGCTAAACCAGGCTTCTCAACCATTTGTGGGGACTAATAGCTGTCTTCTGGGGCAGGCAGCAGTGGACCATTCATTTGGACTCTGACAAGGGCCCTCGGTGCCCGCAGGGCTTGGAAAAGCACACCTGCCCCACCGCTCCTGTTTTGTGCTTTCCAGGACTGGTTCATCACTGCCAAATGAGCCACCCCCCACTCAGCTGCCTCGGCAGGATCCAGGAGGAAACCACGACATTTTACAAACCTGCCAGTCACTTTGACCCTTATTTCTTCATCTGAAGTGGTGATTTGTTTAGGGACATCAATCAACACTTCAAACTTAGGCAGCACTGCAGAGAAGAACAGAGAGACACAGAATGAGTTGTGCGGAAGCAGATCCATATGGATTCTGCTGCCATATCAGAAAGAACTGGTCCAAGGCTGAAATTCACAGGATGTGCCAGAGATTCATACAAAATGACAGACACATACACACACACACAGAGCGACGAGAGCCCAGTTTGGATTGTGGAGGGGAAGAGGACCTCCCCGTGCCATTAGTGGACCATCTAATGGATACCTCTCTCTTTCCCCGTAAGGGGCTAGATCACCTTCAGGGTAGGGGTAAGGTGCAAAAATTGTGCAGGAGTGAGAGTGTTAGGGTGTGGTCACATGGCAAGCTTACCACGATTTGTTCCCGCTGTAGATTTGATCAGGAATATTTTGGGGGGTTGGGATGACCACACATCCCTCCCTGAACCGCTTGCATCGCACAACAAGGCTCCAGGCACCGTTCAGATAGCCACACTGCCGCTTGAGAGGCACGGCTTGTTTTTTTAAAAAATTAACTCTGCACATGCTCATATGCACATGGCCAAATCACTGCTCCCACTGGGACTCGTCATACTCCCTTGTTCTTGCAGGTCCCCCCCCCAAAAAAAGCAAACAAAATTAACCCACCCCCTATATGTGTGCTTGAATGTTTATACATTGAATTTATTCAGTGCAGGATTGCTCATGTGCACAACGACGGAAGCTTGTAAAAAAAAAATCACGAGAAGAACGTTCAGATGACCTAATTGCGATCATTGTGAGAAATGGCTGTCCAGATCGGCAAAATCGCAGATTCAAAGCACAAATATCCAGAAAGTACTTGATTTTCCAGGCGTAGGAAAACTAGCTAGGGAACCGGGAGGATTGCGCGAGTGAGCCTACTTCGGTGTGGGAGATGGATGAGGCCGTCTGATCAGCAATTTTAAATGTGAGAGGGAACAGCGGTGAAACCCAATCAAAATGACCATGTGACCACGGCCTTAAACTCCCCTCCCCACGTGGCCTGGATCCCAAGTGGGCCTGGGGAAAGGTGCTGGAAAGATCCAATCACAGCTCTCCCAAAAACCCTGACTCAGGAGAACATCTGTTTTGAGCCCAATTTTCACATAATTTTTGAACCATCCAGGTTCAGCTTCAGAAATTAGAGCGGTGGAAAGTCCTGTCACATCACGGACAATTTATAGTGACCTCGTAGGGTTTTTAAGGTAAAAAACATTCAGAAATGGTTTGCTTCTGCCTGCCTCTGCCTAGAGACTCTGGACTTTCTTGGTCAGGTAAGCCTCAGCCAACCAGGTCACAGAGATGTTAAAATCATAGCTGTGTTTAAAAGGTGGTCCAACATATAGCTCAGAAAACAGAGTTGTGTTTACCTGTAACTGTCGATCACCAACAAGTCTTCTGTGCGGGCACACTTTGGGGCTCTGCATATGGGGGCCTGCCTCAGAGCGAAGTTTCTAGCTTCTAGGGACCAAGGGGGTGCCCCTCCCTTCCAGAACAGCCAAGCAATGGTTTTCTCTGGAGGAACAGCACTCCCTTCCTTCAGTTTGGTGTAGTGCCAAACTGTAGAGCCAGTTTGGTGTGGTGGTTAAGAGCGCCGACTCTAATCTGGGAGAACCAGGTTTGATCCCCCACTCCTCCACATGCAGCTGCTGGTGTGACCTTGGGTCAGTCACAAGTTCTCTCAGAGCTGCTCTCGTAAGAGCTGTTCCGGAAAGAACTCTCTCAGCCCCACCTGCCTCAGATGGCGGTGGAACACAGCCAAAGAACCCGGTGCTCTGGCGGAAGGAGCATGAACCTCGAAGGGGCATGCCACGCCAGCAGTCTTATGACTGTGTTTCATGGTGGCCACCACCCACTTTGAGAGGAACTATCCAGATGTAGCTTCACCTTTCTGAGGGCCCGAACAACAAACAAATAAAGCGTTATCATAAAGGGTTCTGTTCTGTCCATATAAAACATAGAACCACAAGCCTTAATGTGTACATTTCTCTGTAACCTAGATGAACATCCTTGGGTAGTGAGACCTTCACAATGAGCTCCCCATCACAGAAGTGTCAGTTGTGACAATTATTTGGGGAACTCTGGGTAGTCAGCTGTATGGGCTGCCAATGAATAGATTTTGCTTCCCAGAGAGGTAAGGATGGCATGGAATGATGGCCCATCTCTTCAGCAATCATAGATGAAGCTGGAGGGTGGGCAGGAAGGAAATCATCAGTGTCTTGCTTGATCCTGGACATGTTCTCCACCTTGACCGATGTGGCGGTGTTGAGTATGGCTCGTTCTGTACGGCAGCAGTTATACCCCTGAAGCCCTCCAGAAGGGGAAAGCAACAATGCCTACTCAATATCTCTGGGTTTATTGTCCTTAGCTGTAACATTGATTTCTTACAATTTAGTCCTCTAGATCAGGGGTGTCGAACTCGTTTGTTACGAGGACCGGATCTGACATAAATGAGACCTTGTTGGGCTGGGCCGTGTGTGTGTCACAAAATGTCATGCCGGGTAGGCGGAGATATAAACTTTATAAAGGACACAAACACAAAGGGGTTTTCTTTACATTAGCACTCTCTGCAATATTTTGTTTATTGACACGTGGGCACTCCATGAAATTGCTGAGCAGTCGGGTTAGAACAGATAAAAGGAAATACTTCTTCACCCAAAGAGTGATTGACACATGGAATTCACTGCCACAGGAGGTGGTGGCAGCTGCAAGCATGGACAGTTTCAAGAGGGAATTAGATAAACATACGGAGCAGAAGTCCACCAGTGGCTATTAGCCACAGGGTATAGATGGGAACTCTCAGTCTGGGGCAGGTGATGCACTCTATTCTTGTTGCTGGAGGGGGCAGCAGTGGGAGGGCTTCTGGTGTCCTGGCCCCACTGCTGGACCTCCTGATGGCACCTGGTATATTTTGGCCGCTGTGTGACAGAGTGTTGGACTAGGTGGGCCATTGGCCTGATTCAACAGTGGCTTCTCTTATGTTCTTATGAACAGTGTCTGATAACTGACTCCTCTTGCTCTGAATGACTGCATGAAAACGTCTGTGCTGACAGAGCTGAGTGCACAGAGGGTGGCCCCAGCTGGGCTTCCGGTGCTGGAACCAGTGGAACAGAGTGCACCGAAAGAGGTCTGGACTGTGATTCCGGCACCAAAACGAATGGAACCGACTGGGCAGAGAGCCAGTTTGGTGTAGTGGTTAAGTGCACAGACTCTAATCTGGGAGAACCGGGTTTGATTCCCCAGAACAACCCAGAACTTGGGGGAAATAGATTGTAACACACTTCCAGATGCCGTGATTCTCCTGGGGCCCCCCTCTGCCATGAGCTGTGGCATTCCGTAGATTTCATCATATTTCACTTGGGATGGTTTTCAGCGTTGCCAGTTTACTACCCACAATCAGAAAAGATACCTTTACACATTTATCTGCTAATCTGACATATTTATTGCTTTACAACTGTTGACTTTATAACCTTAGCCTGTTATTTAGTTTGTCTTTGCACATCTTCATCATGTTACATATTAATTTGCTGTTCAGCCTTGTCTAGAAGTTTGAACCTTGCCTATCATTCCACTGTATTTGAAAAAGTGTGCTTTGCACACAAAAGCTCGTACCTTGAATAAACCTTTGTTGGTCTTAAAGGTGCCCCCACGGGACTCTGAATCCGTTCTGCTGCTTCAGACCAGCACGGCTGACCAACTGGAACAGTCTACTATTGTTTCTAGTACTATATATCACACAAAATTCTAGTACTATATATCATACAAAATTGTTTCTAGTATTATATATCACACAAAATTTTGGTTTGACTTTGATCCTTTTCGGGGGGGGGGGCATCTGGGAAATGTTGAAGAGTCAGAAGTGAAACTCCTCCTTAGGGTTGCCAGCCCCAGGTTGGAAAAATCCTGGAGATTGGGGGTAGACCCTGAGGAAAGTGGGGAGGGGAGGGATCTCAACCTGGAAATGATGTCATAGAGTCCCCCCCAAAGCTGCCACTTCCTTCAGGGGATATGATCTCTGTAGTCTGGAGATCAGCTGTAATTCCGGGAGACCTCTAGGCCTCACCTGGAGGTTGGCAACGCTACTTTGGAGATAACCCATGATTGGCTGGTGTTGTTTTTATATCACCCCAGGTTCTGTTCCTCCTTGGGGCTCCATTTCTGAGTTCTCAGGAGCATACCACATGAAAAAAGAGAGAAAGTGGCCCCTTCTCCACGGACAGCTTGCTCTGGAGAATCCAAGGAGTCAAGCCTTAAGAGTTGATTTCGCAGTCGCACGCATACCCTCTGCACTGGTTCCCCCCTCCCCGGTTTATTTATTTCTGTATTCTGCATGCCTTCTGCATCTACAAGCAAAACCCACATTTTTTGAGCTAACTAGCTGCCAACCCCTCCCTCCCTCCGTGATTTTGCAAAAAGAAAAGGAAGGGAAGGGGAAATCTAGGCCCACACATGTAAGACTGGCACATTTGGGAGCAGGGAATCCCCTAGTCCTTTATATTTACTGATTCCTTCTTATGCTCTCTCTGGCTTTTTTAATGTTTGCCTGAGTGGGAGGACACTTCCTCTTTTGTCTTTGGAGAAGGAAGGAAAGAAAACAGAACAGGGAGGGAGCGTCAGCCTAAAGAGAGAGAGGTGGAAATGGGGGAGGGGCAGTGGACAGCACTTAACTACCTGCAGAAACAATTCTACTTTAGAAAGGATTAGCGATTTAAAAGCAGAAGAGAACCAAGAATCAGAGCAAAAGGAGTTTGGGTAACCGTGGGGCAACAGTGTGCTGGAAGCGGTCTGAATGCAGATTCCTGTAAAACAAACGCTGACACGAGAGAAAGCCCTGAAACAAACTGGAAGTGAAAGCAGGAGGGAATGCAGCATGGAAGAATAGGGTGCGTTCAGAGACCGAGGCAAAACACGGGTGCAGAAAGGGCCATTAGCCACTTTGCCATTCTAGTGCGATGGAAAGACAGTGAGAAGTTTTTGTCCTGGCACACAGGCAACTTTCTCTTTCTCCTGTTCTTAGAGCCCTTCTTGCTGGCAAAGGGAAATCCCTCTGGGCAGGGCTTTTTTTGTAGAAAATGCCCAGCAGGAACTCATTAGCATAATAGGCCACACCCAACAGCACAAACTCATCAGCATATTAGGCCACACCGCTGACAGCTCAACACATTAGCATATTAGGCCACATCCCCATGTCACCAGAAGTGTGCTTATCCAGCCACACCTACCTTTTGCTTCTTATTCTGTTTACCTTGTTTGTTTTCAAAACCCCAGGGCTTTTTTTGTAGCAGGAACTCCTTTGCATGTTAGGCCACACACCCCTAATGTAGCCAATCCTAATGAGTTTTTGCTGTTGGGTGTGGCCTGTTATGCTAATGAGTTCCTGCTGGGCGTGGCCAAATCAGGAGCCAGCCGGAACTCCGTTCCTGTGCATTCCTGCCAAATATAGCCCTGCCTCCAGGAAAACTCACCATATTCCTCCACGGTGAAATCTCTCCTTCTCCAGGAGAGCTCATCTTGTCCCACTTTGATGGTATATCTTCCCAGGGCTGCTTCCGAGGCGAGGGGGAAGGAGAGATCTGCAATACCCTGTTTGGTCTCCACGTTCAGCCACTGGCCGATCTGGTTCTTCTTGGGATCCTGTCAGTAGGAGGAAAAGAACTGTGAAACTGATCGGCTTGGTTAAAGTCGTTAGCGATAAACTCACCGACAGAGAAATTCACAGTGTGCATGGTGGGGTTTTTTTTTTAAGACATATTAGATACAAATGTGCTGGTAGGGTTCTTGGTATCAGGCATGCCAAAGCAACCCATTGGGTCCCTTTCAATTTTGTGATTTTACGCAGAATGTCGACTTGATAGCACATCGGTTGTGACTTCATAAGAACATAAGAGAAGCCAATGTTGGATCAGGCCAATGGCCCATCCAGTCCAACACTCTGGGTCACTCTGTGGCCAAAAATACCAAGTGCCATCAGGAGGTCCACCAGTGGGGCCAGGACACTAGAAGCCCTCCCACTGTTGACCCCCCCCAAGCACCAAGAATACAGAGCATCCCTTGCCCCAGCCTGAGAGTTCCTATCTATACCTTGTGGCTAACAGCCACTGATGGACCTCTGCTCCGTATGCTTATCTAATTCCCTCTTGAAGCTGTCCAGTGAATTCCATGTGTGAATCGCTCTTTGGGTGAAGAAGTACTTCCTTTTATCCGTTCTAACCCGACTGCACAACAATTTCATTGAGCGCTCACGAGTTCTTGTATTGTGAGAAAAAGAGAAAAGTACTTCTTTCTCTACCTGTTCTATCCCATGCATGATCTTATAAACCTCGATCATGTCACCCCTCAGGCGTCGTTTCTCCAAGCTAAAGAGCCCTGAGTGTTTTAACCTTTCTTCATAGGGAAGGTGTTCCAACCCTTTTATCGTTCTAGTTGCCCCTTTCTGCACTTTTCCCAATGCTATAATATCCTTTTTGAGGTGTGGTGACCAGAACTGTACACAGTACTCCAAATGAGGTCGCACCATCGATTTATACAGGGGCATGATGATACTGGCTGATTTGTTTCCAATTTTCTTATTATTGTGAGTTACTCTTTCAGCTTAAAGCATTAGGATTGGCAAGACTAGCTTGGAAAACTCATGGAGAATTGGGGACAGCACTGGTGGAGAGGGGAATCTGGGGAAGGATTCCACTTAGTATCTACGATGTACCATAGATTTTGCCTCCAGGGGAATGGATCTCTCTGTGGTTTGGAGATCCGTTGCAATTCTGGGAGATCTCCAGGCCTCACCTGGAGGCTGGAAACCCCATCAGCTCTGTGCCCACTGCAACTGATTCCTCTCCGCATTCAAGGCCATCCAGCCGCCTGTCTCTGCTGCAGCCAGACTGACGAGGGAAGTTGTCACAGGAAGGCCAGAAAAAAATAGTCCCAGCGGAGTTCTGGGTGAGCATTCAAGAGACAAAAGATGCTTGTGGTAAACAGGCCAGAGCCTTCCCCCCTCCTCCCCATTTGTGGGGAACTAGAACTTAGTTGTGGTGGCTCAAGTGGTTAAGATGGTGAACTGCAGACCAGAAGGTCGGTAGTTCGGCAGTTCGAGACCCGGGTGCTGCATGACGGAGTGAGCTCCCGTCTCTGGTCCCAGCTCCTGCCAACCTAGCAGTTCGAAAGCAAGAAATTGCAAGTGGATAAATAGGTACCGCTTCGGTGGGAAGGTAACAGTGTTCCATGCGCTTCGGTGTCTAGTCATGCTGGCCACATGACCATGGAAATGTCTTTGGATAGTGCTGGCTCTTCGGCTTGGAAACAGATGAGCACCGCATCCCTAGAGTCAGATTTGACAACCTTTCAAGCAAGGGAAACCTTTACTAGAACTTAGGGGTGCCCCCACTCCCAGGCTTCACATGTCCACCACCGATCAGCTGGCCAGCAGGTGGTACTTACTGCAAAAAAAGGGAGGAATGCCTGACATTTTAGCGACATGCCTACATGACTTTAATGCGACCAGGAAGTGACATGGGCATGTCAGGGACATTGGAGTGATGCCCTGGTTTTTGGACAAAAACTCTATGGTAGATGCTAATCCTACCAGAGTTTTTGCCCAGAACAGATTGTCACCCTGATGTCCCCCAATGTGCCTAAGTCACTTCCGGGTCACAGTGAAAGTCATATGGGCATGTTGCTGAAACATCGGGTGAGACTCCCTGCTCCTGGTAAGCCCACTCCCATCCTCCGCAGACTACCCAGAGGGACTTGACAACCCTACTAGAACTTGGGAAAGTGCTTTTTTAAAGACCTCATAAATTAAAATGGTTTTAAAAATGGCTCCCTCATGTGGCCAAGCTCTAATTATTTTACACCCATTGTTCCGTTCTGGGTACAAAGTGCCATCAAGTTGCCAACAACTTATGCCATCTTCTGGGCATGGAAGAGGGGGTCACTGGGGGGCGTGAGAGGGGTGAGGTATTTGTGAATTTCCTGCATTGTGCAGGGGGTTGGACTAGATGACCCTGGAAGTCCCTTCCAACTCTGTGATTCTATGATTTGCAGAGTTTTCAGGGCGAGAGATGCTCAGAAGTTATCTGCTATTGCCTGCCTCCATGTAGTGACCCCCGACTTCCTTGGGGTTCTCCAATCCAAGTACTGACCCAGAGCTGACCCTGCTCAGCTTCTGAGATCTGAGGAGATTTGGCTAGCCTCAGTCATCCAGGTCAGAGTTTAGTGCTATTTCATATGTTACAAATTCATACTGTGGGTCGGTTGGAACTTATGTCCGTTGTTGGCTGACCTGCCCAGTGTTGGTACCTTTTTGGCAAGCAATTTTGGAGACAGTTACAACAATGGCGGGGATGACACTAGAGAATGTGCTCCAGGGTGCCTCCTGTTCGGAGCAAATTAGGATAAAGATCAACCTCAATGGATATTACCAATGTTATTGCGATTCTTTTATCGGCCGCCAAACTCAGCATTGCTGCTTGTTGGGAAATTTCCATTGCCCCGACTCTACAGATGTGGCATACACAACTATGGAGTCATTATGTTCTAGCTAGGCTTACTTTTAATGTGAATCAGACGACATCAACTAGAGCCCTCTTGGAGTTTAAGAAAATCTGGTCACCAATTCTAGCTTATCTTTCTAATCAGAAGGAAATTCCAAAGGAGTCATATCACTGTTATGTTTAACATATGTCGATGTATATTCTATAGTTAAATGATATTTTTAAACAGTATTTACTATTTTTATGTCCTTAATCTTAGTCAGATCTGTATGAACCCTTTTATGGTTGATGAGGTATTTTTTTTTTCTTTTCTATGTAGTATTTTTTGTTAAAATTGAATGTTTTTTTAATTTAATTTAATTTAATTCAGTAACATTAAAATTCTGTAACAAACTGTTTGCGATTCCTATAAAGCCCTCTAGTGATTCCTAAAGAAACGTCCAGTACCTCTCACGATTTTTGTCCCTGGGGACCTTGCTGTCACGCTGCTTTATCCTTGTCATCTCCACATTCCCCAATTTTCAACAGGTTTCAAAAGAGAGGCCGGGGCACGGAAGACAGTGTGAACAGGATGACTCCTAGCACATCTCCTATGTGTCACACCCTCCCAATAGCTGGACCTGACCAGCAGTCCAGCCGCAGCATTCTGCACTATAGCTGTAGCTTCCAAACACTCTTCAAGGGTAGCCCCAACTGGAGCACATTGCAGTAGTCCAGTTGGGAAATAACTAAGGCACAGATTACTGTGCCTAGATCTGATGGATGCAGGAACTGATGCAGCTGGCACACCAGCCAAAGCTGGCCAAAATCAATCAGAACCACTGCAGACACCTGTTTTCTAAGATGAATGCTGTGTTAAGTAGCACTCCCAAGTGGAGGAACCAGATTTTGAAGGAGATTTTAAAGGAGTGGTGGCTTAGTGGTTAAGACGCTGAACAGCAGACCGGAAGGTCGGTAGTTCAGCAGTTCAAGACCTGAGTGCCGCATGACGGCATGAGCTCCCGTCTCTGGTCCCAGCTCCTGCCAACTTAGCAGTTCAAACATTCAAACAGCACCGTGTCAGTTTCACAATCGCTAGTCCCACCGAACTCTAGTAATTTACCCATATTGAATACAATCTTTTTCAAGGACAGTGATGTACATACAAGACATAAGGCATAATAAATTCTCTTTGCGAGTATAAAACTCTTAAAATAGCAGCATTTTCCTAGGGTCCCATCAGAACCCTTGCGATAAACATAATAATTTATCTAGAACAGAGAGCATATCTCTCAAATTGTATCAGGCAGCCACAAATATGTATTGTTTTGGTGAACCTATGTTTGGTAATACTTGACACTAATATTTATATAATAGTATAGAAAGTATTTACAAATAAAAATAAAAAGCACAAAATAGATCTACCTTAAGCGTACATCGATTATACACAGTGTCATATATTCTTCCATAACCTCAAGGTGGGGCTTGAGATCTCCCAGGATTACAACTACTCCTCTCCAGGTGACAGAAGGTCAGTTTCCCCGGAGAAAATGGCTGCTTTGCAGGGTGGATTCTGTGGCATTCGATCCCGCTGAGGCCCCTCCCCTCCCCCAAACCCCGCTCTCCCCAGACTCCACCCCCCAAAAAACAATCTCCAAGTATTTCCCAAACCAGAGTTGGAAACCGTAGTTGTTCTACCCTGGTGCACTGCCAAAGCTAAAAGATTTGTGTCATCCGATCCCAAAACAATGTCAGAGTCTCTGTGCCCCCCCCCCAACTCTGAAATAATGTCGGAATGGCCTCTTGACTTACTATGAGCTTCACCTCATGGATCTGCAAAACAGAAGAAGAAGTCAGAACCAGGATCCTTCACAACAGAGGAGATGCCATTTTAGAAGAGGAGGAGATTGGATTTATACCCCACCCTTCACTTGGAGTCTCAGAGCACCTTACAAGCTCCCATTCCTTCTCCTGCCCACAACAGACACCCTGTGAGGTAGCTGGGGGCTGAGAGAGCTCTGACAGAAACTGCTCTTTTTCAAGAATACCTCTGACAGAACTATGGCTTGCCCAAGGTCATCCAGCAGCTGTGAGTGGAGGAGTGGGGAATCAAACCCGGTTCTCCCAGATTAGAGTCCACACACTTAACCACTACACCAAACTGGCTCTCAATTTTAGCTAATGTTCTGCGGAGCTATCAATGAGACTGGGGGGGGGGAAGCTAATCTTAAGAGCCTGAGGGGGAACTGCCCTGGCCAGAGAGTCTCTAGAATTAGTTGAAGGAGGGAGGGGAGGCCCTGGCCACTCTTTCCTGGCTGCCATTTTCTGCCGCTTCATGACAAGCAGTTCCTTTCTTCCACAGGCAGAATCAGTTAACCCTTTCCTGACCAAACTCATTCTCATCCCCTTTTTCCATGCTGCTTTACTTATTCCATGTTTTTTTTCTGTCCTCGTTTAATGAGCGCATGGAACATTGGAGCCAGACTGAGATACAAATTTTGGATGGCCTTCTCTGTCTGCAGTGTGGGGGGGGATTCGGCTCAGGTGAGCAGTGGGAGAGCAAGAGTAGAGCAACGGGTGCCTGGTCCCACTTCGACTTTGCTGTAGCTTGCCTATGGAAAGGGATGCAGGCCTCTAGGCACTTGCAGAACGTCTTTTACTCTCCAATGCATGATCAAGATCGCACGTGCCTGAGCCCTGGGTCATAAGAAACAACACTTACATTGTCATTAAAGGCCTTAAAGTTGTCATCAAGCCTCACGATACGAAACCTTGCTGAGAAAGCAGAAATAAAAAAAATTATGGGCAGTAGTCACCATGTTGTGGCTGGAGCAGGCTCTTCCACCGGTTGCCGGGGGTGGGGGGGGACTCCTGGCTCTGGGAAGTGACATCATCACACTAGGCACATCAGCAGGGGGATGCTCTAGCATTTGGCCAGAAACTCTATGGTACCAGTGCTGAGTGCTAGAGTGTCCCCCCGGCAATATTCCCGGCACGATGATGTCACCTCTGGGCGTGGCACGATCCTGGGACTTTGGGGGAGGGTTCCCCTTCCAGCTGGGTCCGGGCCGGTGGATCAGGGGGCCTAAAAGTGGGCAACCCCCCCGGGGGAATGGTAACCCTACTCCCCCTCCCTCCTTGCTCTGCCAGCTGCAACCCCCCTCCCCTGCAAGTAAGCATTTTTTGGAGCCAGCCTTTCCCATGCACAGTGGCTCTCACTTGCGCCCACTGGGCCTGCATTCCTTGCAGACAGTCCTTTGGGCTGTTCAGTACAGCAGGGCTGCTCTGTTCCCTCCCCCCAGCCTTATTCTCCCTCGCTGCTAGCCCTGCAAAAGCCGAGTCAGGAGCCCCTGCAGAGCCAGGTCTTTCCCAAGGGCCACTGGTGGGTCAGGCCTACCTGTCTCTCCGGGCTTGTAAAAGGGCTTGTCCAGCTCGATGATGTTGTGGATGTAAACGGCCCTGACCAGCACCTTCTTCCGGCCCTCAAAGCTCACGCTGTCACCCTTGCGGACGAGGACGTGCACGTGGGCCACCTCTTCCTCCTCCACAACGCAAAGGAGAAAAGCGCTTTCAGTGGTGGGAGAGAACAGGCGGCCATTTTGAAAGTGGGGCAGGCATTCCCTGCTGCCGAACTGGAATCTTTTGGGGAATTCCTCCCAAACTTGGCCCCTCTTGCCCAGGAATGGGCACTCAAGAACCCCCACCCTACCTGTTGACCCCCTCTTCCCCGTGCCACTCTAGGGCTGCCAACCTCCAGGTAGCAGCTAGAGATCTCCAGAGACTACAACCAAGGCTCCCTCTAAGCTGTGGAGTCTTGTGAGCAAAAATTCTACTTTATGAGCTACTACTGGCATTAAAGTTGTGAGTGAGCGATTTGGCTACTGCATCAATTAGTTTGCTCTGGAGCCCTCCTTCCTGAGCAAAGACAAAAATGTGTGAGCCGGAGGCTAAAAAACTGTGAGCTGGCTCACAGTAACTCAGCTTAGAGGGAACACTGATTTCAACTGATGTCCAGAGATCAGCTCACTTGGAGAAAGTGGCCTCTTTGGAAGGTGGACTCTGTGGCACTATACATCATTGAAGTCCCTCCTGTCAGGTGTAAAATCAAGTAGATCCAGTCATTCTTGCACAAAGAAAGGTTTATTAGGATTAACTTGCTAAAACCCACAGTAGGAGGTCATTGTCAGGAATGGGGAGCAAAGCAGAGCCGGCTAACTTATAGTGTGATGCAATGAAGCGCCTAGCGAATAAAACTTGAGCACTCGCGCGGGAACTCCCGGCGGGAGAAATACTTCATAAGCGGGAGACTACTCCCCCCCTCCCCTTGCCTTCCCAGGACTGGAAAATTCTCAGCGAAACAAGAATAGTCCAAAGCCTACATTCAAGGCCACCGTGATAAGGAAAAGCGGCAGGGAAGAAGCTCCCACGTTTCAGGCTGCATAGCTACGCAAGCGCAAAGCGGGGGTATAAACATAACACAATGGATGCAGTGAGAAACATCAAAGACATCATTTTCTGACATTCTGCCCCTCCCAAAACTCCACCCACCCACCACTCAGGAAGGAGCGAATAGGGGCCCCCCAGGTTTATCAGGGTATCGAGCGTGAAAGTTTCTAAGGTGATCAGGTGCATTGATATCAGAAACTTTCACCCATTCCCTGTATTGGGGCCCAAAGTGTACCCATTGCACCAGGTACATAAGTTGTCCACGAAGTATCTTAGAGTCCAAAACATCAGCGATCTCATAGTGCTCTTCACCGTCAACCATCAGAGGGGGGGGAGGATCCAACGTCTCAGGATGCTCTTTAGTTGGGGGAAAGGCCGGCTTGAGAAGGCTGTAATGGAAAATTGGATGTATTGCTTTAAGAGACTTAGGCAAGTCTAGTTGTACAGTTACTTTTTTTTGTGTAAATACAATTTATTATTGGATATATCACACGTTCAAACATTTTCAATCCACCTACATACCCATTTCTCTAATTTTCCTCCCCCCCCAAACAAGACTTCCCGCACCGCTCCAACCCCATTAATATCTCTCTTATTCTGTTACAATTATTTCTAAACTTATTTTCTCTATCAAACGGTAACAATTCAAAAATCTAATTCTATTTCATTTTCCACTTAATAACTATCAAAACAAACCAAACCACGCTTAATGTCCCAATTTTTCAACAAGTATTTTTGAAAGTCTTTCCAGTCTTCAAAAAAAGTTTCATCTTCTTCGTTGTTTAATTTTCTTGTTAATTTATCCATTTCTGCTAAGAACAACGTCTTTTTAATCCATTCCCATGTTTCAGGTACTTTATCTTGTTTCCAACATTGAGCAAAAGTCAGTCTTGCTGCTGTAGTCAAGTACCATAATAATGTTCTCTTGGCTACATTTATTTCTTCCATTTTAAGACCTAACAATAACATCTGTGGGTCTTTCTTAAAAGTACAATTCAAAATTTTTTGTATCTCATTGTGGATCTCTGTCCAATACTTTACTGCTTTATCACATGTCCACCACATATGGTAAAAAGACCCCTCATGTTTTTTACATTTCCAACATTTGTTGGACATACTTTCATTTATAATAGCAATTTTTTTAGGCGTCATATACCATCTATACATCATTTTATAACAATTCTCTTTAACATTTACACACGTTGAAATTTTCATTGATTTTTTCCACAAGTATTCCCAAGATGTCATTAATATCTCATTATTAACATTTACTGCCCATTTTATCATTTGCTCCTTTACAACTTCATCCTCAGTATACCATTTCAATAACACCTTGTAGAGTTTAGAAATCATTTTTTTATCTTTCTCAAGCCATACAGTTTCAATTTCAATATTCTTTTCTCTAAAACCATGTTCTCTTTTATCGGTCTTAAATAAGTCATAAATCTGTCTATACTTCAACCAATCATATTCAAATTCCACATCAAATCTATCTTTTAACACAAAATTTTTCCCTTCAGATTTTAAAAGATTTTTGTAAGGTAGCCAATCTAGTCCTTGGTTTCTTGAATATGGATTAATCACTTCAGCTGGTACAATCCAAAGTGGTCTTTCTTCTGAGAAGAATTTTCTATATCTCGTCCATGTCTCGAACAGTGATTGTCTTACAAAGTGGTGTTTAAAAAATTTATCCATTTTTACTTTTCCATACCATAAATATGCATGCCATCCGAATTTATTATCATGTCCTTCAAGAGCCAATAACTTCTTATTCTCCAAATTAATCCACTGTTGCAACCATGTTAAACAGACGGCATCATAATACAGTCTTAAATTTGGTAGTTGTAAGCCTCCTCTCTCTCTTGCATCACATAAAATTTTCATTTTAATCCTTGGCTTTCTTCCTGCCCATACAAATTTGGATAATTCTTTCTGCCACGAATCCAGTATTTTCCTTTGTTTTAGTATTGGAATAGTCTGAAACAAAAACATCAAACGCGGCAAGATATTCATTTTTACAGTCGCGATTCTTCCCATCAATGATAAATTCAAAGTATCCCATTTCTTCATATCTTGCTGAATCTTATGCCACACCTTTTCATAATTGTTTTTAAACAAGTCAATATTTTTCATGGTTAAATCAATTCCAAGATATTTAGTCTTTGTGACTACTTCACATTGTATTTTCTCTTGAAGTTCTGTCTGTCTTTGTTTCGTCATATTTTTGCACATCACTTTGGTTTTATTTTTATTAACATAAAATCCCGCAACTGAACCAAATTCTTCAATTTTTTCCATCAATTGTGGTATTTTCTCAATTGGGTCTTGAATCATAAACATTACATCATCTGCAAATGCCCTATATTTATAGGCGAAACCTTTCACTGTAAGTCCTTCAATACTGTCATCTTTTCTTATCGCTGTCAATAATATTTCCAATATCCAAATAAACAACAACGGGGATAACGGGCAGCCTTGACGTGTTCCCTTTTGGACTCGGAAGAAGTCCGTCTTTTCTTTGTTTATATTCAAAGCCGCTTTTTGTTCTGAATATATTGCCACAATCATGTTTAAAAAGGACTGTCCAATATTCATTTTTTCAATAACTTGCAGCATAAACTCCCAATTTAAATTATCAAAAGCTTTTTCCGCGTCTAAAAAGAGGAATCCAACTTCTTTTTCAGGATGCTTGTCATAATATTCAATTGCGTCTATCACCACTCTTAGATTGTCTCTAATTTGTCTATTTGGTAAAAATCCCGCTTGTTCTTCCGCTATCGTATCTTTCAAATATTTTTTCAATCTCTCTGAAATTATTTTTGCAAATAATTTGTAGTCATTATTTAATAGCGATATTGGTCTATAGTTCTTTACTTGAGTCAAATCCAAACCTTCTTTAGGTATCAATGAAATATTTGCTTCCTTCCATGAATCTGGGATCCGCTTGGTCTGTCTTATCTCATTTGACAGAAGTACTAAAATAGGGGTTAGCTCCTCTTTAAATTTCTTATAAAATTTTGCTGTGAAACCATCTGGTCCTGGAGCTTTGCCCAACTTTGCGTCTTCTATCGCCATTGTCACTTCTTCTTTCGTTACTAAACCATTTAATAGTTCTTTAATTTGTTTTCCCAGCTCTGGAACTTCAATCGTCTCCAAGTATTTCTTGATTCTCTGTTGGTCAATTCCTTTCTTTTGGAATAGTTTGGCGTAGTATTTAAAAAAAGCTCTTTTTATACCATTCAGGTTCATCACCTCCTTTCCATCTTCAACAATCTTGGATATAAAGTTCCTATCTTTTCTATTTTTCAATTGCCATGCCAAAAACTTTCCTGGTTTGTTTGCACCCTCAAATGCTTTTTGCTGTAATTTTTTTAAATTCCAATATAATTCTCTGTTTAAAAGAACATTCAGCTGATCTTGCAGGAAGTGGATCTCTTTAATAATTTTCTTCTTCCCTGGTCTTTTTTTTAATTCCTTTTCTTTTTGTCGAATTTTTTCATGAAGGTCTTTCTGTTGCTGAATCTTTTGCTTTTTATCTTTGGAGTTCAGAGAGATAAGCATGCCTCTGATTACTGCTTTGTATGTATCCCATACAACTTGTATGTCCGTGCCTTTATTCAAATTCAGTTCAAAAAAACTTTTCGTTTCCTTTTTTAAGATTTCATTAATTTGTTTTTGATCCAGTAAATCTTCATTAATTCTCCAGAATAGCTGTTTAGGTTTTGCTTTAGATATCCAAAGAAGGGGATTATGATCAGAGTTAATTTTCGGTAAAATTTGTATTTTATAAGTTTTTTGCGCCATCTCCTCTGACATCCAAATCATGTCAATTCGAGAAAAAGAATTATGTCTATTCGAATAAAACGTGTAATCCTTAGTCTTAGGATTCCACTTCCTCCAAACATCTTCTAACTTTTCTTGCTTCATCAATTGAAAGAAATTTCTTGGTAACTTTCCAACTGTCTCTCCACTTGCTTTGGACTTTCTATCCAATGTGTTGTTCACTGTACCATTAAAGTCTCCCGCAAGAACAATTTGGTCATAATTTAAACATTCCAACTCTTTAGTCAAATCATTGAAAAAGGTCTCTTTTGCACCATTGGGTGCATATATATTAACAAGCAATGTCTTTTTTCTATCCATACAGATTTCCACGCCAACATACCTTCCTTCTTTGTCGGAAAAAATTTGCTTAGGATCCAAATCTTTTGAAATATAAATCACTGTTCCTTTTTTCTTGTTAACTGCTGAAGAATGAAATTCTTCTCCCAATTTTTTATTAGTCAGATATTTGTCGTCTTGTTTTCTTATGTGTGTTTCTTGTAAACAAATTATATTACATTTTTGTTTTTCCAGCCAATGATTCACCAGTCTTCTTTTACCTGGTGAATTTAATCCATTTACGTTCCAAGATAAAAATTTGTAATCCATAATGGTGTTAAATTAAATATCTTTAAAATCGTCCAGATTGTTCGCTTTGAATCTATATAAGTCTCCTTCAGTTTTAAGAGTTGATCTCACCGAGTTGTACATAAATGTAAGTCCATATGGAATCTCCCATCTGAATCTAATATTCATTTCTTTTAGCCTGTCTGTCAATTTCTTGAATTTCTTTCTATCTTGTAGAATTGATCTCGGAATTTCTCTCAAGATTATTATTTTCTTTCCATTAATTTCCAACGGTTGTGAAAATTGTTTCTTGAAAACGTCTTCCTTCATCTTTGTAGTCACAAATTGAACAATCACATCTCTGGGTAATTGCTTTCTTTTGGCATAAGCCGAATTTACTCTGTAAATCAAGTCAAAGTCTGCATCCAAATCTCCTTCATCTTCCCCTATGTAAGTTGTCAATGTCTTAATTACTAGGGCCCGTAGATCTTGATCTTCCTCCTCTTCTATCCCTCTCAATCTCAAGTGGTTCTGAGTAGCCCTGTAATCCATCATGGTCTCCAATCTTGCATTCTCTGACAAGGTTTTTTTAACCTTTTGTTCCATATCTTCAGATTTTGTCACCAGACTTTTGACTTCCTTTTTAAGTTCTTCTGTATCTTTTTTAATCCCTGACACTTCTGCAAGTACCAGTTCTTTCAATTCTTCCATATTTTTTTTCTGTACTTGGATTTGCACTTGCTCTATTTGCTCCAATTGTTGTTGCAACTGTGATTCTATTTGTTTTCCAAGATTCTCCGTCATCCGTTTCTCCATCGCTTCTATAGCTGCTTGCCACTCTTTTTTTTCCTTTGCCGTCATTCTTGGACTAGGTGATGAAGCAGCTCTAGGTCTTGTTCTCAAATCCGTCTTGGAGGCCACTTCAATGCTAATCAGACTTTATATTAACAATCTTCAAGCCAAATCGCCACCTTTAGAACTTGTTTAAACGCTTTTTCGGCTTGAAAATAACATTTTAAATTTTAGTCCTCCCCAAAATGTCGGGCGCAATTTCTCTATGGTTTTTTTGGCTAGAGTAGGCTCCTTTCAAACTTCCTGCTCACCGGTCCGTCTCTGTAATCCAACTTCCAATAAGGGTGGTGTCACACAATAAATCGTCCCTCCGCGTCAAACACAGCAGCCTCTAAAAGCCTCCACTCTAGCCCACTTCCTGTATCACAGAGTCACAGTTAGTTTCGTTTCTACTACGTAGCGTTTAGACTTGGCTGACCACAGGAATGCAAAACAAAGTCTCTTTTCAGCCTTTTTCGCTAACGGAAAGCTTTCTTTTTACTTTTAATTCAAGCGAAATAGTTCCTTAAAGGTTTCAACGCTTATCCATACGTTTCAATATCACAGTCTCCTTTAAACCGGTAAGCGCTTAATCGTTTGTTTGTTACCTTGCTTGTAGTCTCGGGGTTTCGCGGTGCTTCTTCTGTAAACGATGTTAATCAGATGATAAAGAGATCGGTAGATGGCGAATTTATGCTGAATTCTCAGCCCGGCTGGCATCTGTAGAGTTGATTTGCAACTGCCCTCTTCACGGAGGGAGATCAAAGTGTAAACAAGCTTCCTCCGAAGCTTATCCACACCGATCTCAACCCCCCTCAGGCTTCGCTGCTTGCTTGCCACTCCCCCGCCTGGAGAGTGCTGCGCTGGGCCAGATAGAGCCCAGACTGTCGTCAGATGCCGCAGTACACTCTGCACAACTCGCAAAGTGTGTCAATTCGCCATTTTCTCCGACCGGAAGTCTAGTTGTACAGTTACTTGATTCACACATCTTAGCACTCGGAAAGGACCAATATATTTCCACGCCAATTTTCTGGATTGTTGCGCTAGTCTTAGATTCTTAGTCGAGAGATAGACAGAGTCTCCCGGTTGTAAGTTCCATCCCCCGGCCCGTTTCTTATCTGCTTGTTTTTTATATTGTGCCTTGGCCTCATTCAAAGTCTCGATAATTAGGGGCCAGGAGTCACGGAGAGTTTGACACCATGTCGAGGCTTTCCCACCAGTCTCCCCAGGTTTTAAGAAAGGAAGAGGGGGGCTGTCATAGCCCATGGCAGCTTTGAATGGTGACATTTTCGTGGAAGCATGCCTGGGCTCGGGTAGCTTCTGGAACAAACATTTTATTTCCCTTGTACCAGCAGCCATTAGGATCACACTTTACATCATCCCTGGCTTGCAACTCCCTCGTCTCTGGTGGGGTGATGTCAGATAAAAACTGCTTTTCCCAATTCAATGTCTGGATGTGACTTATAGGTGCCTGTTTAGCTTTACGGGTTACAACTGCACCAACTAATTGTTCCGGGGTGAACATAGATTCCCGAACTTCGACCCTCTTAGAAAAATGCTGAGGAAGGCGAGAGAGAGCGTCCGCTAAATGGTTGGCTTTCCCTGGGAAGTGGTGCAGGGTAAACTGAAATTTGGAGAAAAACTCAGCCCACCGGAACTGTTTGGCATTTAGATTCCGGGGTTTTCGCAATACCTCAAGATTTTTATGATCAGTCCAGATTTCAAAAGGTATTCGGGACCCCTCTAACCAATGTCTCCATGTGATCAAGGCTAAACGGATAGACGCTGCTTCCTTATCCCAAATGGGCCAGAATCTTTCTGTGTCATTAAATTTTCTCGACACATAAGCCAGGGGTTGTAGTTGCTTTTGAGCATTCTCTTGCAAAATCACCCCACCCATAGCAGTGTCTGATGCGTCTACTTGCACTACAAATTTCTTTGTTTCATCAGGGTGGGCTAGTATGGGCTCAGACGTGAACAATCTTTTAAGTTGTTCAAACGCTTGCTGACACTGCGGAGTCCAGTCCAACGGGGCTCCTGGGACCGAAGCCTTAGATCCCCTCCCCTTGGTTTTTAAAAGTTCCGTGAGGGGAAGGGCTACTTGGGCGAAGTGTGGCAGGAATTGACGGTAAAAGTTGGCGAAGCCGAGAAAACTTTGGAGCTGGCGCCTGGTTTTGGGGGTTCCCATCTCAAAACGTCCTGGACCTTTTTGGGTCCATCTCCAACCCCGCGGAGGATATGCGGTATCCCAAAAAGTCAATGCTCTCTTGGTGAAATTCACATTTTGACAGCTTAACAAACAGTTTGTGTTCTAAAAGCTTTTCCAATACCTTCCGCATAAGGGTAGTGTGGGATTCTTGATCCGGGGTATAGACCAAGATATCATCTAAATAAACAACCACTTCTTTGAATAAATAGGGGTGTAACACTTCATTGATTAAGTTCATGAAGACCCCTGGTGCCCCTTGTAACCCGAAGGGCATCACCCGGTATTCAAATTGCCCCAGCGGGGTATTAAATGCAGTCTTGTATTCATCCCCCTCCCTAATACGAACCCGAAAATAGGCATCTCTTAAGTCCAGTTTAGAGAACACTTTCCCTTTCGCCACCTCAGCCAGTAGGTCTTTGATGAGGGGCATCGGGTAGGCATTGGTAGCAGACACTGCGTTAAGTCCCCGGTAATCCGTGCAGAGTCTGAGCCCCCATCCTTTTTTTTACAAAATAAGACAGGTGCTGCAAAAGGGGATGATGCTGGCCGAATGAATCCACGGGCCAGATTTTTATCAATAAATCGGCGAAGTTCCTCCTTTTCACTTGGACTCATGGCATAAATTTTCCCTTTTGGTAACTTTTGACCCGGAAGGATCTCAATTGCACAGTCGGAGTTACGATGGGGGGGCAATTCATCTGCTTCCTCCTCCTCAAACACCCGGGTTATATATTGGTAATCCTCAGGGATGCGGTTAAGTTCCTCCGTTGCCAAACAAGCTCGTGGAGGTTCATTGCATGGGGGATTTCCCCACCCGGGGTCCCAGTTGTGATCTGTACATTTTGGGGAGATAAACTGTACCTCCCCTTCTTCCCATAAAATATACGGGTTATGTCCATGTAACCAGGGGCTACCCAATACCAAAGGAAATTGGGCTTGCGGAGCTATTACGAATGAGCGTAGCTCCCAGTGGTCACCAATGCCTATTCTTAAAGGAACAGTCTCAAATTGGCATGGCTTTTTCATCGGAGACCCATCCATCTGTGTGAAAGTTATTGGGTCTTTCAGGTGAACCACAGCTGCCTCCAACCCCATAACCATAGAAGGGTTTATGAGATCCCTCCCGCACCCTGAGTCAATGAGAGCCCGGACCCGAATGTGGGTCATCATTGCTGGGTTCATCACCAAAACAGTCACAAAGAAGAGAGAGGGGTAGTTGCTCACCATTTTAGGCGCCTCTGGTGTTGGGTCCTGCTGTGTAGCGCCGTTCACCAACAGGACCATCTCATTTCCCTGCATCTCACTCTCCTCCTCTAGCATCAAGGTATCCACTTGGTCAGGGCTAGCAAACAGAGCCCGTGTGTTGCGCGGTTTGGCGGTACCTTTTCTCGGGGTAGAGGTTGCCCACCTTCTAGGCTCTTCTTGTGGTAGATTTCTATTGGGATCCCCTTTCGGGCAGGCAGCGGCGAAATGCCCTTTCTCCCCACATCGCAGGCAGAGCCCCTGTCGCATCCGCTGGTCCCTCAAGCCACTTGGGGTGGAAGTTGGTTTGGGTCTGGCCTGGCCCGCCGCAACACTTGGACGATTGTTACCCAAGGATAGATCCAGCTTCATCATTTGCAAGCGACTTTCGGCCTTCTCGGCTTCCTCCATCCACCCCTGGAGGGTACGAGGTTGTTGAGAGCTGAGAACATTATTGCGGACGTCAACTGCCAGTCCCATTCTATATTGTTGGGCCAAGACCGCATCAGTCCAGTCTCGAATTTTTACAGCATGCCTTTGAAACTCCCTGGAGTACTCCCGTACTGAGAGTTTGCCTTGTCTGAAAGTGCGGAGGAAGGCTTCAGCTTTTTGGGCCGCCCCCGGATCTTCAAAACGGTTTCTCAAAGCCCACATGAAGTCATCCACATTCCCCAGCTCCTCCGCCTCCAGATCATGAAGGGCTACATACCAGCTAGTAGCACTCCCCCGGAACCTGGATGCAATAAACTCCACCTGCTGTTCTTCATCTGGGAATACATAGCCCCATCTTTGTACAAATTTTCCAACTTGTAATATGAAAAAGGACACAGTCTCTGGATCTCCATCAAAAGTGATCTCAAGCATGTCTTTGGGGCGGATTACCGGGGGGGCCGGCGCCATGATCGGTACCGGCTGCATGAGGGGTGCTGGAGCCGGAGGCTGAGGTGGAGGCACAACTGGCGGCTGGACAGGTCCTGGTGGCCCTGGCCCTGCTCCCGGTACTGGGGCTACTACTGGAGGTGGGGCTGGTGCTGGCTGGCCCGGCCCTGGCCCTGGAGCCGCTGGTTGGCCCGGCCCTGGACCCGGCGGTACTGGTTGGCCTGGCCCCGGGCCCGGAGGAGGAGGAGGTGGCCGTCCCGGCACCAACGGTGGCGCCGGGGCTGGAGCCGGTGCAGGGGCAGGTCTGGGTTGTGTCAGCGGATGGGCTCTAATAGCTTGGTCCATCATCTGGGGTAGGGACTGCATTAGTTTACTCATATCCCTTACCAGCCGTCGGGTATCCTCCTGGATAGAATCCATGCGGGCATCAGTGTCCTGGCTGGACCCCGTTCTGGGAGATCCCCGGGACACCCGCCCTTGGGGAAGACCAAAACTACCTCTGGGATCCAGGAGGCTGTCACGGCTCTGGCTTCCCGGCATAGTCCAAGTGGTCTGGGTAGTGTCCAGCAGGTTCTTAGTCCAATCGCGCGATCTGCGAAATGTCACCCCTTTATCCCAGGGTGTTGGGACTCCTGGCACATAGGTTCGTGGAACCGCACCACCCTGACTTGGTATCAGCCCGGCCGGGCTGTAGATCGGGAGTGCGTACGTGGCTCCAATTGTGCCAATCGATGGTGGGGTAGCCAACACGGCTGCTGAATGGGCAGTTGGTGTCGGCACCACTGTAGTTGTAGTCACAGGAACCACGGTGGTAGTCGGAATGGTAACCACTGGGGCAGCCACAGAGGTAACGGGAGCCGTGGCTCCTAATGCAGTAGTCACTGGAACGACACCTGTGGCTCCCGCCGTAGTGATCGTTGGAACTGCCCCGGCGGCTCCCGAGGTGGTAATCAACGGGACTGCGCCCGGGGCTCCCTTTCCCGCCCCGCTCATCGTGGTGGATGGCGGTCGTCGACGGTGAGGGAAAGATGTGGATTCCTGACAATTTCTGTCAGGTGTAAAATCAAGTAGATCCAGTCATTCTTGCACAAAGAAAGGTTTATTAGGATTAACTTGCTAAAACCCACAGTAGGAGGTCATTGTCAGGAATGGGGAGCAAAGCAGAGCCGGCTAACTTATAGTGTGATGCAATGAAGCGCCTAGCGAATAAAACTTGAGCACTCGCGCGGGAACTCCCGGCGGGAGAAATACTTCATAAGCGGGAGACTACTCCCCCCTCCCCTTGCCTTCCCAGGACTGGAAAATTCTCAGCGAAACAAGAATAGTCCAAAGCCTACATTCAAGGCCACCGTGATAAGGAAAAGCGGCAGGGAAGAAGCTCCCACGTTTCAGGCTGCATAGCTACGCAAGCGCAAAGCGGGGGTATAAACATAACACAATGGATGCAGTGAGAAACATCAAAGACATCATTTTCTGACACCTCCCCTCCCCAAACCCCGCCTTCTTCGGGCTCTACCTCCCCCCAACGATCTCCAGTCACCCCCTGGAGGTTGGCAACCCTATGCCACTGCCTTCCAAGCCTGTCCAGAGCCTTCATCCTTTGCTCATCCTCTTCCCAGTCTGCCCTTCCTTGGTTCCCCTCTCCCTCTCCCTCCTAAACCTCTCCCTCGCCTTCTTCTGCTGTGTGAATTCTTCCCTGAGGGCCCAGAATGCAGTTGGTTGGAGGAGGGAAGCCAGGTTGCCAACCTTCAGGTGTAGCCTGGAGATCTTCCAGAATGACGGCTGACCTTCAGACAACAGGTCCCTTGGAGAAAATGGCTGTTTTTTGGGGTGGACTCGACAGCATTATACTTCGCTGAGGTGCAAGGTCCCTTCCCTTCCTAAACCCCACGCTCCCCAAGTTCCACCCCCAAAGCTCCAGGAATTTCCCAAGCGGGAGTTGGAAACCCTCGAGGGAAGTGGCTGGGAGATGTGAGACTTACTAATCTGAGCGGGTCCCGCTTTCCTGGAACGAAGGGTGGAACCTGCGAAGGAGAGACAGACAGACAACAGGGTAGGATGAAAAGTCAGAGAGCTCCATTAGCACGAAAGTTCTTCCATTTTGTCAGAAACTCAGATCAGAATCATATTAACAGGAAACAAGAACAGAAAAACAACCCTGATGTATAAGACACAGGCCCATCCAGACACCTCTGGGAAATACTGGGGGAAGCTGGGCACGAGGAAGCGGCAGACTTTCCTCAGAGAGGTCTCTCAACCACTGGAATTCAGTAGCAAACTGCCTCTGAGAATGGAGGTTCCAGTGGCTACGGCCACTGTCATTCTTTCTCCAGACTGGTGTCGTGGTTAGGAGCGCAGGCTCTAATCTAGGAGAACCAGGTTTGATTCCCTACTCCTCCACATGCAGCCAACTGGGTGACCTTGGGTCGGTCACAAGTTCTCACAGAGGGCAGTTCTCAAAAGAGCTCTCTCAGTGCCACATACCTCTCAGGGTGTTTGTTGTGGGGAGGGGAAGGGAAAGGGATTGTAACCTGCTCTCAGACTCCTTTGGGTAGTGAAGGGCGGGGTATAAAGCCATTCTCCTCCTTCTCCTACTCTTCTTCTTCTTCTTCTTCATTTACTTGTTTTCTCATATCTTGTGGCAGCAAATTTAATCAACTGTATGTCATATGAACAAGGTTATTTTTGGACCCTGCTCAATTTATCATCTGCTTTGTTGTAACGGGAGAGGAAGAAAAGTTCTCTCTAGCCATTTTTTCAGGCTGCATATTTTGTAAACCTTTGTCACCTCCAACTCTCTTTCCCCCTAAAAAGAGAGCCAGTTTGGTGTAGTGGTGAAGTGCGCGGACTCTTATCTGGGAGAACCGGGTTTGATTCCCCCACTCCTCCACTTGCACCTGCTGATGTGACCTTGGGTCAGTCACAAGCTCTGGCACAGCTGTTCTCTCAAGGACAGTTTGCGTTAGAGTTCTCTCAGCACCGCCTATCTCACAGGGTGTCTGTTGTGGGGAGGGGAAGGGAAAGGAGTTTGTAAGCCGCTCTGAGACGCCTTTGGGCAGTGAAGGGCGGGGTATAAATCCAATCTCTTCTTCTTCTTCTTCTTCTAAAACCCCCTCCCATTGCCTTTTCTTATAGGGAAGGGGCTCTCACCTCACAGCCATTTGTGGTTACCCTCTCCTGCACCTTTTTCAGAGCCACAATATTCTTTTTGAGGTGGGGGCAACTGGAAATGTATCCAGTGATACAGATGGAACAACCACAACATAGATTTATTTAACAGCATTACCTGTGTAGGACTGAGAGAGGGCCTAGAGGCCTCTAGAGTCCTGTGTGGGAGTGGGAAAGCCTACAATCCCCATAATGCTTAGCGACGGCTGAAACCAATCGGAGTTCAGGGATTGTGTGAGGAGGTGAAACTTAAGCTTTGTGAACAATAGAACAGTGTTCTTTTCTCTTCTGTGGTCTTGCCTCACACAGTAAAACTGAGGGTACTGGTCTGAAAGTGAAAAGTACTGAGACTGACGAGTCAGCGGAGTGAAATCAGTTCATCCTTTTATTTCAAGATCAGGAACAAGACAACTTTAGCCGGCTCACAGGCCGGCTTATATTCCCTAGCAAACCCACACCCCAACACACACAAACTCAGTGATTGGTCTATATACACTAATTGTATTATCTCCCCGGATCCTAGGTCCCCGATTGGGAGGGAACCAGGATCTGACTGTCCATTGTTCTCAGGGACGAAGCTCAGGCGCTTCACCCAGCCACGTGTCGGGCCAGCTGGAACCAGTCCGAGCACATGGCTGACCTAGACACATATCCTGCGCTGGATACATTGCAGAAAGAAAGATTCCTCACTTGGGACAGAGTGAGTACAGGCACAGGGCTGGTATAAGAAGGCTGTGGGCCTTGAAATAGTAACCAGTTACGAAGAAATAGATAGTTGCGTTAGATTTGCTTATTTTGCCTTTAAACACTGTTATATATTTTAAAGCACCTTGTCTCGTTTTCCTTGCCCCATTACTGTATTAATAAATCATTTGTTTAATTGTTCGCTGCCTAGTCATCATGCCTATAGTTCTTGGCTTAAAAAGGGATATTTTGGATGGGCTTGGGAGGGTACTCTGGGCCTTCTTAAGGAACCTGAAGTCCAGGGTGGTGGCAGCTGAAGGTGGCAACCCACTGGGGTCATGACAGGTGGTGATGGGCAATTTTATTTTCTATCTTTTACCTAAGTGTCCCTTACACAGAATGTGCCTTCCCCTTGGAGAAGCCATGCTGACTCTTCATCAGGAAGGCATGTCCTTCTACATGCAAAAGAGGTCTACCAATGGTATTGCCTACCAATTGTCTCTGGCTGGCCTGTTTTCTCCTGGCTCTCCCCCAGCATTAGCTGTTGGCTACTTTCCAATTATACAGGCTGCTTTTAATGACATTGCTTATATAACCCCAGTTTCTTCCACCAGCACCAGTTGAAGGAAAAATCATGGGACCTGGGTTGGTTAATGGGGGTGTGTGACAAAAAATAAAGTGGGGCTTGGAGAGCTCCTGGAATGACAGGGATCAATTCCCCTGGAGAAAACAGCAGCTTTGGTGGGTGGGTGAAGCTGTGGCAGCCATTTTATAGCTGGCTTCACCTCCAGCAGCAGCCATTTTGTTGTAGCCATTCTGTGGCTGCACCTACTACACTGTATCAGAATTCCAAAGGTGCCTGGAGACCCCCAAAAGTTGGGGACCCCTGCATTAGATTAATACACAACTAAGGAGCTGCGGTGGCTCAAGTGGTTAAGACGCTGAACTGCAGGCTGTGGAAGGTCAGTAGTTCAGCAGTTCGAGACCCGGGTGCTGCATGACGGAGCGAGCTCCTGTCTCTAGTTCCAGCTCCGGCCAGCCTAGCAGTTCGAAAGCAAGAAATTGCAAGTAGATAAATAGGTACCACTTCGGTGGGAAGGTAACAGCGTTCTGTGTGCCTTGGTATTTAGTCATGCCGGCCACATGACCACGGAGAAGTCTTCAGACAGCACTGACTCTTCGGCTTGGAAACGGAGATGAGTACTGCAACCCTAGAGTCGGATTCAACTGGTTTTCGAGCAAGGGAACCTTTAGCTTTACGTTAAGGCAGACTACTAAAAAATCTGGCCACTTTATCTGTGATCCAAGGTTCATGGTCTAAGAGAACAAAGGCAATATATGATTCCTCATATCTACCTGGACATTTTTGAAGAATAGGAATAATAAAATCTATATATCTAATTCTCAACAGTCCCCTCTTCGTGCAGATACTTATTTCCACCAACAGCGAGCACACTCTCCCCCAGTAGGTTTTTCTACAGACTCAGGGGATTCCATAGGTCTACAGAAAAATCCAAAAAGTTTTTTAAAAATCTCAGGGAGGGTTGAATTCCCCCTAATACCTTTTGAAATGGCTGCTGCAGGGATCAACTCCAGGCCCCACTGCATCGGCTCCCCCCTCCCCAAATCCCTCCATCCACAGGCTACATCCCCAACATCTCCAGGAATTTGTTGGATATTGCAGCTTTGCACGCAAGAGGATCTGGAAGGGAAAGGGTTAAGAGAATTCTCTCACGCGGGTACACTTGGCAGTTGGTGCCACCCTCTCATGGGTTAGATGTTGAGCCTCTTTGCCTTCTGTTTTATCTTATGTAGGACCTCTCTTCTTCTTCTTCTTCTTCTTCTTCTTCTTCTTCTTCTTCTTCTTCTTCTTCTTCTTCTTCTTCTTCTTCTTCTTCTTCTTCTTCTTCTTCTTCTTCTTCTTCTTCTTCTTCTCTCTTACCTGGGCTTGAAGCTGTAGCCAGTTAACCTTTTGGGAAGTTAATCTGTTCACAATAAGTTAAATGTACCTACGCGAATATTCCATATAAGATGTGCTTCTATTTTTGTAAGTAAAATTTCTTTCTCTTGTTATCATTGGAGTCAGATCATCTTTAACTGGGAAGTGCAGAGGATTGAGGATCCTGCATGAAGCTTCTGTGTTTCCATGTCTGGGTACCATAAAACCCAACAGAATTTTCCGAACTGCACTTGGGAGAGGCTGAAACAGAGCTTTGGGGAGGGCAAATCAAGCTGTGCCCCGTATCTTAAACCTTTAAAAACAGGAGCTAACGGAGCAGCCAGAAATTAGGAGAGCTGGCCCCCTATATCAGTCAGTCAATTAATTCTATTATGATCCTAGATCAGCCGACAAAAACATAGGTCGAATCTGCATATACATTTTGAATCAGTCCCGTGCTGTTGTTAAGTATGGTGGTTTAAAGATGCTGCCGTTCCAGTTTCAAGGTCAATCGGGGGGGGGGGGGGCATTCTGCATCTAGCATTCGCTCCTCTGTTTTATCAAACCTACGCTGGGACAGAAATTCCCCTCTACATTGCATGCCACTTTCACTTTCTTTGATTGTCGGATTTTATTGTAGCCTCCACACTACATGCCAGTTTCACTTCCTTTGATCTCCTGTTTTATGGTACCATCTGCATAGATTTATGGCTGTTTTATGGCCATTCAGGGGTGACTCTGCAGTCAGAACAGTGTTGGCCCGGTGTTATATATTGGGACTGAAACATTCTAGGACTGCTCTACCAGAGACGGGCTGAGCTTGGAGCCCAAGAACAATAGCCCACCAGGACTCTACTAGTAACCAATCAAGAAGTAATGTTATGTAAATAGCCTATCATTGGGAGTGGGGTGTGTTTGGGTGGGGCAATTGCATGCTATTTAAACAGGGCTGAGGCCCTGGAGTTCAGTCTTGTTCTTGCTGAAATCACTAATAAAGTAGAGCTGATCACTAGACTTGGGGTCTGCTCATCCATGGAACCCAGTATTTAACAGTGGCGACGAGGATGGGATCCTGTTGAGCCAGTCCAGCACCTATCTGCACTGCACCATGCATCTGCTCCAGTGCCACACGCATCACATCGCAACTGGAACCATGGCTGCTGCTCCAAGACATCTGCCGGAGTTTGACCCCGCTTACTCAGAGCTTTGGGAAACCTGGGTGGAGCAGCTCAAGTACTTCGTACTGTTCCAGGACATCAAGGGTGAAGGGAAGAAGAAGAAGGCCCTCCTGCTCAGCTCCTGCGGAATCACAACCCTGAGGCTAGTCCAAGGCCTCATTGCGCCCACCACTCTCAAGACGGCCACTTACAACACCCTCATCACGGTGCTCACTGGCCATTTCGCGCCTTGGTTTATGAAGATGGCGCGCCGTGTGGACATCTACATGCACCAGCAAAAGTCCAGTGAGACTGTCACATCGATGCCCTGCGCCAGCTGCAGAGAGGCCCATGAGTGTAGCTCCTGCCGTTTCTGAGATGCTACCTGCGGGGCCTGCGACAAGACAGGCGTCAAGTTCTCCAGATACTCAGTCAAACACCAGGCTTCATAAAGAAGATAGTGTTTATTGAAAGCTGCTCATAGAGATACATTAACGGCTCTTTGTCAGTGATGCTGATCATTACATTACAACACCAATTATAGCCCATTCGAAATGCCCCCCCTACTACCCACCAATGGCTACTCAGCGCGCGCGCGAGCAAAGCACTAAATAACAGTTGACCAGAAATTCCACAAAGGCGAAAAGGAGCCCTGGGACCCAAGGCCATCTGCACAGATAAGACTCTACATAGACACAGTAAATCTGAACGCCTGGAGTGTCTGTGAGACAACCTGTGATACTCCCGCATTCCAGAATAGTGAAAGATGCCAGCTACACTCTACCTCCTCCCCCCTCCATCCATCTTATGGCAGGGTTACCTGACAACAGGCCACATCACTCGTGCCTGCCACTCCAAGGGAACCCAGAGACACACCGCCACACAGCAGGAATCAGCGGATCTGCACACCACTGCCATCCACCAACATCAGGTATTGAATTTGCCCCAGGACACCCCTGATAACATTAAAGTGACTGTGCTTATAGAGGGGGTACGTTGCAAAATGGAACTGAACACAGAGTCCTCCATCTCCATCATCTCGGAAGAGATTCTCTGGAGGCTCTGTCCACAGGGAGGTCCCCTCCTTCGACCTGCTGGTTTCACTCTCTGGGACTTTCAAAAGAATGAGGTGGCCATTAAGGGGTGGGGGAAATTCCACGTGAAATACAGACAGTTTGGGGAATTTTGGACTTGGTGGTTGAAGCACGGCTCACCAGCTTGCTTGGACTGTCCTGGTTTGCACCCTTGGGGTTCAGAGTAACGGGGGTGCACCACATGCAGCCCTCAGACCTCAGTAATGTGTGTGACGAGTTCCTTGCTGTCTTCAATGGGACCCTCGGCCAATACAGAGGTCCCCCTGTATCGCTCCAACTGAGCCCCAAAGTGCAGCCCATCCGCCTCAAGGCCCTGAGGGTACTGTTCACACTCAAGCCCAAAAATGAGGTGGAGCTGGACTGCTTGGTGGTGCAAGGAGTTTTAGAGGCAGTTCCCCATGCCACCTGGGAGACCCCCATTGTAACCCCAATTAAGCCAAATGGGAACGTCTGCATCTGCACGGACTACAAATGTACTATCAACAAGGCACTGAGGAACCATGCTTACTCAGTGCCTGTGGTCAGCCATGTCCTAGCAACTTTGGTGGGGGCCAAGATCTTCGGTAAACTGGACTTGGCCTAAGCATACCAGCAAATCCGGTGGACGAGCCGACTGCCAAGGGACAGACCATCGTCACTCACCGGGGTGCTTTCAGAATCAAGCAGTTGCCATTTGGACTGAGCTTGGCCCCAGGGATCTTCCAGAACTTAATGGACTCTCTTTTGATAAGGCATCCCTGAGGTCCAACCTTTCTTCGATGATGTATTGATTGCCACCCACATGGAAGAGGACTTCGCCACCCACCTACATGCCATGCTGCAGCAATTCGACTCCACTGGGCTGAAGGTGAAGTGAGAGAAATGCCTCCTGGGGATCCTCCGTGTGGAGTTCCTGAGGTTCACCATGGACACTGACAGCATCCATCTGCCCCCCAACAAGTTTCGGCCCATCGTGAATGCACCCACTCCCACTTCCAAGGCCGAGCTGCAGGCTTTCTTGGGGCTTCTAAACTTTTACCTCTCCTTTCTGCCCAGTAAAGCCGCACTCGTGGAACCACTCCATCGTCTGCTCGACAAAAAGGCCCAGTGCGTGTGGGGCCAGTGGCAGGCCGATAATGGCACCACCTTCACCTCGGAGGAGTTCCAGGAGTTCTTGGACCATAACCTCATCAGGCACGTGTGGTCCGTTCCTTCCCACCTGGACAAGCCGAGAGGTTGGTGCGGACTACCAAGGATGAGCTAAAGCAGCTCACCCATGGGGACTGGGACCGCCAGCTTGCAGTCATCTTGTTTGGCCATCAAGTGACCCCAAGCACATCCACTGGCTGCAGCCCTGCAGAACTCCTAATGGGCCGCCGCCTTACAACGTGGCTGGACCGTCTGCACCCAGACCGAGCCCCAGAGTTGCGCCAAACTCTGGTGAGCCAGGAGGCCACTTGTGGATTCTCCCCGGGTGACCCTGTCTTCGTGCAAAACTATTCCAGCGGCCCCACATGGATCCCGGCAAGGTTTACCTGAGTCACCAGACCCCTACCATAAGAAGTATCAACAGATGGGGTTCAGCTTCTACGCAGGCACATAGAGCAGCTGAGCTGCTGCCTGCTGCCCGAGGAACCTGAATTGTCCTCTGCTGAGAAGGAGTATTGCACCCTGGAACCATTACCGCCATCCCCGCTGACTGAAAGCGACACCCCCCTCCACAGCAGTGTGCAGCCGGATTTCTGGATAGAGGAAAGCCCTGCACAGGCCATGATGGAGCTTCCGGACTCTGTTCCCACCTCACAGGACTCCAGAGCGATTCCTGCCTCACCAAGCTTGGCTTCCGGCAGCATTTCCACCCCCACAGGAGCCCCGGCGTTCTCAGAGGGAATGACGCAAGCCAGCATACCTTGAAGACTATGTCTGTTAAGGTGCTTTGGAACTTAGGGGGAGGGGTGTTATGTATCAGGACTGAAACATTCTAGGACGGTTCTACCTGAGACTGGCTGAGCTTCGAGCCTTAGAACAATAGCCCACCAGGACTCTGGCAGTAACCACTCAAGAAGTAATGTTATGTAAATAGCCTGTCGTTGGGAGTGGGCTGTGTTTGGGTGTGCCAATTGGTTGCTATTTAAACAGGGCTGAGGCCCTGGAGTTTAGTCTTGCTCTTGCTGAAATCACTAATAAAGTAGAGCTGGTCACTAGACTCGGGGTCTGCTCATCCTTGGAACCCATTATTTAATACCCGGGCTATTTGAATGTGGTTTTGAGCCGCATCTTTTTCTGTTCCAGTGTGGGTTCGGCAAAACAACAGAGCGAATGCTAGATGCAGATTGGGCCAAGGACAAGCAAGTGCAGTGGCCAGTTACTGAGTCCCTAAAAGTGAGAAACCTCACCTGGAAACTGATGCATTCAAACAGACGTGGTCCCTCCACATCCTTCTCCACCAGGGTGTGGTTCTGGATCTTCATTTCCAATGTTACTGCCAGGTGGGTGGTCTCCGAGAGTGATTGTAGAAGTACGCAGAACTTGTCAGTACCGGGGTGCTGAATGACCCCTGGGAAGGCCACCAGATAATGACTGGAAGAGAAAGGAAAAGGAGAAATGAAGCCCCAAAAATTATGGAGAGCACACATCACCAGCCCTCTAGGGTGTCAATGGACTCATGGCCCAACCAAATTTTATCTAAATTACCTGCAGATTACTCACATATTGGGAAATGAGAGACCACAGTAGAAGCCTGTGCTATGGTTTCCAGGAAACTTTCCATAGCCTGAAGGGAAGAGACCCCTGCCAGGGAAGAATCAACCTCATTTCCTAGAAGGAAGGGCAGCTTCCAGGTTTCTTCAACCTACAAATGCCATTCTTAGATTATTTAGAAGGGAAGGTGCAGGTTTTCTCCCCATGGCCTTAAAAACCTTCCAGGCAAAATCATTGGCTCAACTCCTGTATGGCTCACAAATCGGACTTTCTGCCAATCTAAAGACCCTTGAAAGGGTTCAAGTCTAAATTTCTTAGATCTCTATTTGGCGTTCCTAGAAGCACTTCTAATGTAACATTTAGGCAAGAGGCTGGGCTACTCAGAGTTGAAGCAAAGCTATAACACTCTGGCTAAAAAATCACTACAACCCGAAGGGTTTAATACCGTACCTTTTAGCCTCGGACCCTTACCCTGCCTGGTCCACACAAATTCTTAATAAGTTAAATCCGATTGGCCTCTTCCCAGAAGATCTCTTCTACGGAAGCCTATGCAAGGCAAGAACAGCTGCCACTCAGAGACTTCGCGATATTGAATTACAAAATGAAGAAGCTTCGCTACCCAAGAACTTCAGAAATATAAAATCTTGGCCTAATTTTACTGCTGCCCCTTATTTAGTTAACATTACCTATGAGCCCTATAGATGGGCCTTTTCCAGAGCCCGTTTTGAGGCACTCCCCTCCGCTGTACTGCAAGGTAAATTCAATCGAGTTCCAATGCATGAACGGTAGGGCTGCCAAGTTCCCCTGGGGGGCGGGAATTCCCCCGCTAAAAGGGTCCCCAATCCGCCGGTCGGGTTCCTGGCTGACGGGGGGAACCCCACCCCCAAAGTGGCCAGATCGGGCTGATGAGGCCAGCGTGATGAGGTAGACCAGAAGTGATATCATCATGCTGGGCACGTCACTGGGCGACGCTCTGGCAATCTCCCTGAAAACTCTATGGTACCGTAGTGTTTTCAGGCCAGTTGCTAGAGCGTTGCCCAGTGACATGCCCAGCGTGATGACATCACTTCTGGTCTATGTCATTGCGATGCGTGTGCACTTTGCGCATGTGCGAAGACTCCCAGACAGAGCCCTGGACTCCCCTGCTATTTCGTTGGTTAAACTTGGCATCCCTAATGAATGGATATGGCCAGGCATGGCTGACATGGTGGAATCAGCTACTCATGTCCTCCTGTTCTGCCATTTCTGTCAGGAGGAACGAAACCATCTTATACTACCCCTTCTGTCTAGATTTAGCCCTCTGCGGTCTTATCTTGACTTTAGGCCCGAAGTCCTTCGTAAATTCCTCCTAGAAGACATTCAGAGCTCAGTGACTTATGCTGTGGCAAAATTTTGTTGCTTAGCTATTAGGAAACATAAACTTATTTTGGCTGGAAAAATGGTATGATTCTCTTATTAATATTATTTTATTTTACTGATTTTGTTCATTTTCTCTTGTTAATGTTCTTATACTATTGCTATGTTCTTAACTGTTGTGATCTTTCTTATATCAGAATTGTACTGTTTTATTAGCTCTTACTTTACTAAATTAGACCAGATCAGTTTCTTCAACCTAGAGGGTTGCCGGCCACCAGGTGGACCTTGGAGGTCTCCAGGGATTAGAGCTGATCTCCCAAGAGAGAAAGTTCCCCTGGAACAAAATGGCTCCTTTGGAGGGCGGACGCTGTGTCATTATATCCTGCTGGGCTCCCTCCCTCCCCCTTCTCACTGTCTCCCCAGGCTCCATCCCCAAATCTCCAGGAATTTCTCACACTGGAGTTGGCAACCCTGACATCCTCAGACTTTGCCTGGTCCAATTAGGGGTGGCTTGTAGGAGTGCCCGCCCTCTAGTCCAGCCTCCTCTTTTATAGAGTGTCCAACCAGTTGCCCCGGGAGGCCAAGGAACAGGACATCCTCCCGCACACCCTGTGATGCTGGACCAAGCTGGCCATTTGCGAGAGGGAAAGTCCTCTTTGGGTTGGGCGCCTTTCTCTTCTTTCGACTGCAACCTGAAGGTGAACCGGATCTACTTGAATAAATGTCCATTCACCTTTTTAGCAAAATGTGTCTTGGGACACTGATATACTGCACTCTGTCTCACGCTTCTACCCATGGAGAGCCAGTTTGGTGTAGTGGTTAGCAGTGTGGACTCTAATCTGGGAGAACTGGGTTTGATTCCCCACTCCTCTACATGCAGCTGCTGGTGTCACCTTGGGTCAGTCATAAGTTCTTTCAGAGCTGAGCTCTCAAGGACAGTTCACGGGAAAGCTCTCTCAGCCCCACCTACGTCACATGTGGACAGGGTGTCTGTTGTGGGGAGGAGAAGGGGAAGGAGATTGTAAACCGCTCTGAGACTCCTTTGGGTGGTGAAGGGCAGGGTATAAATCCAATCTCCTCATCGTCGTCGTCCTCCTCCTCCTCCTACGACTGGGCAAACTCTGCTATATTAACCAAATATCCCATTAATAAATACAATACATAAATAATGCCAGATGCCGGGAGCACAGCGGACATTCCTTTATGCATACAATGGCTCTAAGGGATATGCAGGCACATTTGGGATGAAATTTCTATTTTTATTTTAAGAGCAGGATTGCCTTATCAGGGCTCTTTTTGTAGCAGGAACTCCTTTGCATATTAGGCGACCCACCCCCTAATATAGCCAATCCTCCAAGAGCTTACAGAGCTCTTCTTAGAGGGGCTACCGTAAGCTCTTGGAGGACTGGCTACATCAGGGGTATACTGGCATATTTTTGGTTAGGATAATGTTAGGCCCATTCACTGCATTTCTGGGCCACACAGAATGTGTGTGTGTGTGTGGTGTGTGTGAAGTGCTTCTGACTTCTGGTGACCCTATGAACTGATGACCCCCCCCCCAAATGTCCTATGATCAACAACCTCGCTCAGATCTTGCAAACACAAACTCTGAAACAGGTGCTTTAAAAAAACAAACAGAAGAAGCTGAAACGAGGCACCACCGCTTGGATTTTTTACCACGTTGCGGCCGATACACCACTAGTCTCGGAGCGTGGTGGAGTTCTAGGGTGGATGGACAGATTGAAAACCAGCAAGTCACTGCGGGTCCAGATGGCAGGACTAGGAAGTGAAAATGGCCCTGGAACAAGTCAAGATGAGTGGCCCCCGCTGGGTTAGAAGGCCGCTGAAACCAGCCGAGAGCCAGTTTGGTGTAGTGGTTAAAGAGTGCGGAATCTAAGCTGGGAGAACCATGTTTGATTCCCCACTCCTCTACATGCAGCTGCTGGTGTGACCTTGGGTCAGTCACAAGTTCTCTCAGAGATGTTCTCTCAAGATCAGTCCTCGAAAGAGCTCTCTCAGCCCCCACCTACCTCACGGGGTGTCTGGTGCGGGGAGGGGAAGGGAAAGGAGACTGTAAACTGTGCTGAGACTCCTTTGGGTAGTGAAGGGCAGGGTATAAATCCAGTCTCTTCTCTCTTCTTCTTCTTCTCTTCTGCTGAGGGTTAGGCAGAGTTGCCAAGGCTTGGTCTACTTGCTCCTGGACACCAGGAGTCCACTGGGAAGTTTCCAGAAAGTTAAACACACACCTGAGATTCTTCCAAAGGGGTGAAATGGTTGCTATTCTTAACAAAAAAAAAAACGTGAATTTTCTCTCAACTGGCCTCCCCATCAGGTAACTGGAAAGTAGCCCATGTGGTAGTGATAACAAAAACAGGATCCAGAGGATTTCCAAGAAGTCACAGGCTGGTTAGCCTCTCCCTAAAAGGAAATTGTGGCACTGGAAAGGATGCCGAAAAGGGAGACCAGACTGATTTAAGGTTGTTTTTTAAAAAAATTATTTATTTTTATTTATTAGTCAGATTTCTACCCCACCCTCCCAGCCGAAGGCATCTCAGGGCGGCTTACAAAAAACAGATAAGTTACATTAAAACATAAATTACAATTAAAACAAACCTAAAACCAGCTGAAGTGCTAGTAATTGTTGTTAATTTGGTGGCGGCCGTTACTCAATGCTTTCAACTCACAGGCGGTTCGCCGTCTTCCTTTCCAATTGTCCTAGAGGAAATTGATATCCTTTAGGCTGTTGGTGGAAATTCCAGGAATCCTGGAGGTTGGAACACCTCCCTTTTAGTCTTCTTAGGCTCTGGTCACACTGCAAAGATAATTGCGCTTTGTTCCCGCTTTGTTTAAATCGGGAACATTTTTCTTCGCATTGGGCTGACTAGATGCAGCCAGCCCCTCTCTTACAGCACCCGCTCGCCTGCTGCCGCGCCGTCCCTCCAGGCGATCCTGCTGGCCACGGGGAGGCTCGGGCGGCTGCTGCTTTTGCCGACACTTGGGGGGGGTGCCACCGCCACCATTGCCCCACAAAAACAGGCTCCGCCGTCTCCGCCATCTCCGCCGTCTCCGCCATCCTCCTTGCCGGCCCCATCCAGACTGCCAGAGCCCCCGCCTCTCATAAGAACATAAGAACATAAGAGAAGCCAATGTTGAATCAGGCCAATGGCCCATCTAGTCCAACACTCTGTCACACAGCGGCCAAAATATACCAGGTGCCATCAGGAGGTCCAGCAGTGGGGCCAGGGCACCAGAAGCCCTCCCACTGCTGCCCCCTCCAGCACCAAGAATAGAGTGCATCACCTGCCCCAGACTGAGAGTTCTCATTCTATACCCTGTGGCTAATAGCCACTGGTGGACTTCTGCTCCATATGTTTATCTAATTTCCTCTTGAAACTGTCCATGCTTGCAGCTGCCACGACCTCCTGTGGCAGTGAATTCCATATGTTAATCACTCTTTGGGTGAAGAAGTATTTCCTTTTATCTGTTCTAACCCGACTGCTCAGCAATTTCATAGAGTGCCCACGAGTTCTTGTATTGTGAGAAAGGGAGAAAAGTACTTCTTTCTCAACCTGCTCAATCCCATTCATAATCTTATAAACCTCGATCATGTCACCCCTCAGCCGTCGTTTCTCCAAGCTAAAGAGCCCCAAGCATTTTAACCTTTCTTCATAGGGAAGGTGTTCCAACCCTTTTATCATTCTAGTTGCCCTTCTCTGCACTTTTTCCAATGCTATAATATCCTTTTTGAGATGTGGTGACCAGAACTGTACACAGTATTCCAAATGAGGTCGCACCAATGATTTATACAGGGGCATGATGATACTGGCTGATTTGTTATCAATTCCCTTCCTAATAATCCCCAGCATAGCGTTGGCCTTCTTTATTGCAGCTACACATTGTGTAGACATTTTCAGCGAGTTATCCACTACGACTCCAAGATCTCTCTCTTGGTCAGTCTCTGCCAGATCAGACCCCATCAACGTGTATTTATATTTAGGATTTTTGGCTCCAATGTGCATCACTTTGCACTTGGCCACATTGAACCCCATTTGCCACGTTGACGCCCACTCACCCATCCTCAACAGATCCCTTTGGAGTGCCTCACAATCCTCCCTGGTTTTCACCACCCTGAACAACTTCGTGTCATCTGCAAATTTAGCCACATCACTGCTTACTCCCAATTCCAAATCGTTAATAAACAAGTTAAAAAGCATCGGACCGAGTACTGATCCCTGTGGTACCCCACTGCTTACCACCCTCCACTGAGAAAGTTTCCCATTTATACTCACTCTCTGTTTCCTATTTATAAGCCAGTTTTTGATCCACAAGAGGACTTGTCCTTTTATCCCATGACTATTGAGCTTACTTAGGAGCCTTTGATGAGGAACTGTATCAAAAGCTTTCCGGAAGTCAAGGTAAATAATATCTATTGGGTCCCCCTTGTCCACATGTTTGTTCACTCCCTCAAAAAACACTAACAGGTTAGTGAGACAAGATCTTCCCTTACAGAACCCATGCTGAGTCTGCCTCAATAGTTTTTGTTCATCAATGTGCCTACTAATTCTTTCCTTAATAACAGTTTCCACCAACTTACCCGGTATCGATGTCAGACTGACTGGCCTGTAATTTCCTGGATCTCCCCTGGAGCCCTTTTTAAAGATGGGAGTGACATTAGCTACCTTCCAGTCATCAGGAATGGAGGCAGATTTTAAAGAAAGATTACATATTTTTGTCAGGAGATCCACAAGTTCACATTTGAGTTCTTTCAGAACTCTCGGATGAATGCCATCCGGGCCTGGTGATTTATTAGTTTTTAAATTGTCCATCAGTCGGAGGACTTCCTCTCTTGTCACCGCAATCTGATTCAGGTCTTTCAAACCCCCTCCCGAAATCAGTGCTTCTGGAGTGGGCAAACACTTCTCCTCTTCCACAGTGAAGACAGAGGCAAAAAATGCATTCAGCTTCTCAGCCATTTCCCTATCATCCTTCACTACTCCTTTTACCCCTTGGTCATCCAAGGGCCCCACTGCCTCCCTGGCTGGCTTCCTACTTCTAATGTATTTGAAGAAAGTTTTATTGTTGGTCTTTATGTTTTTTGCGATATGCTCCTCATATTCCCTTTTTGCTTGCCTGATCACAGACTTGCATTTTATTTGCCATAGTCTGTGTTCCCTTTTATCAACCTCACTAAGACTAGCTTTCCACCGCTTAAAGGAATCCTTCTTACCTTTTACAGCTTCCATTACTTTATTTGTTAACCATGCAGGCTTTTTTCTATACCTATTTGTACCTTTCCTAACCTGCGGTATATATTTTTTCTGAGCTTCTAGGATTGTCTTTTTAAATAGTCTCCAAGCTTCCCCAATGGTTTTGACCTTCTCCACTCTTCCTTTCAATTTCTTCCTCACATGTCCCCTCATACCAGAGAAGTTACCCCTTTTAAAGTTAAAAGTGGTTGCGTCAGTCTTTTTGGGCAACTCCCTATCTGTACAAATGTTAAACTCAATGACATTATGGTCACTGTTTCCAAGTGGTGCAGTCACTTTTACATCTCTCACCAGGTCTTGGGTGTTACTTAGGACCAAATCCAGGATCGCCTCTCCCCTGGTAGGATCTGTGACCATCTGTTCCACAGCACAGTCATTGAGAGTGTCTAAGAACGCAATCTCTTTTTCCCGACTAGAACTCATATTGACCCAATCAATGTGTGGGTAGTTAAAGTCGCCTATTACAACACAGTTATTTCGTCTAGCCGCTATCTTTAATTCATTCATCATTTTATAATCCTCCTCTATCTTTTGATCTGGTGGGCGATAACAAACTCCCACTGTTAAGCCTCCTTTTGGACCCACTATTTCAACCCATAGCATTTCCAGAAGGGAATCCAATTCTCTTACCCTCTCAATCTTACTGGATGGTATACCCTCTCTGACATACAGAGCCACCCCACCTCCAACCCTTTCCCCCTATCCTTCCGATATAATTTATAACCAGGAATCACCGTATCCCACTGATTTTCCTCATCCCACCAAGTTTCTGAAATACCCACAATGTCTATTTCCCCCCCAACACCAAGCATTCCAACTCCCCGATTTTACCTCGGAGACTTCTAGCATTTGTGTATAAACACTTATAGTTTCCCACGTTTGTTAAGCCCACAGCCTTCCTCTTGCTGCCTCGAGACCTTGCCAGGCAGTTCCTATCATTAGCCACAGTCTCAGTGGACAATTGTAATCCATTTCCTTGTACAAAAGTAATAGCTACCCCTTCATCTCTTTGAGATGAGCCATCCCGAACCAGAGACTTTTCATCTCCTGTCGGCTTTCCCCCATTATTCAGTTTAAAAACTGCTCTGCCACCTTTTTGATTTTGAGCGCCAGCAGCCTGGTTCCTTCTCGGGACAAGTGGAGACCGTCCCTTTTGTACAGCTCCCTCTTGTCCCAAAAAGCATCCCAGTGCCTAACAAACTTGAACCCTTCCCCCTACACCACCGTCTCATCCACGCATTGAGACTCCTGATCTGTGCCTGTCTCTCCGGCCCTGCGAGTGGAACAGGTAGCACTTCCGAGAAGGCTACCTTGGAGGTCCTGGCCTTGAGTTTCCTGCCCAGCAGCCTAAATTTCTCCTCCAGGACCTCACGACTGCATTTCCCCACATCGTTGGTGCCGACGTGCACCACGACCACTGGCTCCTCCCCAGCACTATCTACCAGCCTATCTAAAACACGCGTAATGTCCGCTACCTTCGCACCAGGCAGGCAAGTCACCATACGGTCAGTACGCGGGTTCGCCACCCAGCTGTCTACCTGCCTAAGGATCGAATCACCAACTACCAAGAGCCCCCTCCCACCCTTCCCAGGGACGGTTCCTTGGTACGAAAGGATACCCGTTCACCAGCTGAAGAAGAGGTCCCTTCTGAGGGCACATTCCCCTTATCCTCAGCATGGTGCCCCTTTTCCCCTTGACCCTCATGCTCCCTGGCAGCAGCTGGGCTGCCAGATCCAGAGTGGGACATATCTAACAAGTCCCCGAGAGTCTTCCCCGTGCACCTAACTGACTGTCCCTGCTTCTCCAGGTCAGCCACCTTGGCCTCAAGGGAGCAAACTCGCTCCCTGAGAACCAGGAGCTCCTTGCACCGAGCACACACCCAAGACTTCTGACCAGTGGGCAGATAGTCATACATGTGACACTCCATGCAAAACACTGGATAGCCCCCAACCCCCTGCTGGCATTCTGGCTTCATAATTGTTTTTAAACAAATACTTTTCTATAACCCCCTTTTAAAACCCTTTGTATTTATATGGCTCCTGTTGTAGGAGTCTACTTACCTTACCTTACCAAGGAGCCAAGGTCCTGGCTTCCTGGCTCTTCCTGGGCTTCTTACAGAGCCCCTAGGCCAAGAGCCACAGGCAAAGAGCCTCGCCCTTTTGCTCTCGCAAACTTCCTGCCTTAAATGGAATTGTCTCCCAGGAGAGGGTGTGGCCAGCAGCTACTCAAAATCACCCAAGGCACTTAATGACGGTCAAACAAAGCCCCTTTCACACTCCAACTCCAGCAGCCAGGAGTCTGCTATTCAATCTCACCCAAGCACTTAATTACAGGCAAACAATGACCCTTTCACACCCTAACTCCAGCAGTCAGGAGTCTGTTACAGCTCACCCACACACTCCCAAATACAGTCCCTGACACAGTACCTTTTCAGCTAAAGCACCTCAGCTGAAAGTAAATAAATAAAAATATCACTCACCCCTCTGGCAGCTCAAACACCTTGCTCCTTCTTAGAGCTCAGCTGGGTCTCGTTCCCGCCTCCAGGGCCATCTTTTGTGCGTTTTTTTAAAGCTTCCGGTTTGAGCGCTTGACTAAACATGCGCTTAATAAATCCATTATGCGTCTAACCCACTATACAAAAATGGTGACGAGGATGGGATCCTGTTGAGCACTCCAGCCAGGCTTTCGGACAATGCAACCAAAGACTCGCTCCACCGCTCCACGTGCTGCATACATGAGCACCTCCGAGGGTGAACGAAGAGCCGTGTCTTTGCCGCCGACTAGCACAATGGCCATCGCTCCAGGATCCGGGCTGCTGCCACTGTTTGACACCTCCCAGCCCCAGCGAGGGGGAGCCTGGGTTACGGGTCTGCGGCAAGCCTTCGTGTTCTATCAGATCACAGACAAAGACCGAAAGAGAGGCCTGCTGCTCTGCTCTTGCGGCCCCGTGATCGTAGAACTGGCCCAGTACCTTCTCTCTCCCAAAAAGGTGGAGGAGTGCACAGTCAATGAGATTGTCAAGGCCGTGCAGAACTACTATTCCTCGAAGCCGTCGGAGATGACCTGCCACGTGGTCTTCCAGCATCGGAACCAGCAGGGCAAAGAGACTGCTGCGGAGTTCCTCGGGGAGCTCTGCCGCCTGGCAGCCGACTGCGCCTTTGGGGCATACTTGGACATGGCTCTCCACGACCGATTCGTCGTGGGCCTCAGGGAGGAGAAACTCCGGCCCCGAATAACAGAGGGCGAGAAGGTGACCATCGCCTCAGCTTTAGCCACCGCCACCGCATGGGAGAGGTCACACCTGGCCGCCACCAATATGCACCGCGTGGCCTCCCCCGGGAACAGCAACCCTGACGACCCTGAGGTACACCTCATGCTAGCACAGCATCGCCGCTAGCACCGCCCGCCAGCACCATATGCAAGCAACCCAGGAGTGTGCCAGCTGCGGCGGTCAGCACAAGAGAAAATTGTGCCGATTCAGGGACACCACATGTCGGGACTGCGGCCGCACGGGCCACATCGCGAGGGTTTGCTGCTCCAAGCCATTCCACGTAGCGCAAAAACCACCCCGCCGCAGGACAGAGGAACACTTCGAGGACTGCGCAGCCCCAGAAGAGGACCTCTACCTCCTGACCAACGCCCTGGCAGCCCAGGCACAGGTACTGAAACTCCCCAGTCAGGCCTCTACCCCCAAAATATACGTCCTGGTTAAAGTAGAGAGGGTCCCCTTACAAATGGAACTTGATTCAGGCTCCGCATGCTCCATCATTTCGGAGGCCACTTTAAAACAGATTTGCCCAAAGGGGGCCCCCGCTTGCAGCCATCACCCGTGACACTCATGGACTTTCAAAGAAACCGAGTGCCAGTGAAGGGGGTTGGGAGTTTCAGGGTGCAGTACCGCGGCTTCAAGGGCCACTTGGACTTGCTAGTAGTCGAAGGAGACCTAGTCAGCCTCCTGGGAAGGGCCTGGTTTGAACCCCTGGGAATCGCAATCGAGGGGGTCCAGCAATGCACAACCCGCGACTTCCAGGAGGTGTGCTGTGAGTTCCTGTCCGTCTTTGATGGGTCCCTGGGCCGATACACGAGCCCCCCAGTCTCGCTACAACTTGACCCCACGGTGGCCCCTGTCCGCATGCGGGCCAGGTCAGTTCCGTTTGCCCTAAAACCAAAAATAGACGTGGAACTGGACCGCCTGGTGGCCCAGGGGGTCCTGGAGCCGATCTCCCACACGGCGTGGGAAACCCCGATTGTGACCCCAATTAAGCCTAATGGGGATGTCCGCATCTGTGCGGATTATAAATGCACGATCAACCGGGCATTGCAGGACCATTCCTACCTGGTTCCGCAGGGGCCAAGATCTTCGGCAAATTAGATCTGGCCCAAGCTTACCAGCAACTGCCTGTTGATGGGCCGACTGCAGAGGCCCAAACCATAGTAACCCACCGGGGGGCCTTCAGGGTCAAACGCCTGCAATTCGGGGTGAGCGTGGCACCCGGGATATTCCAGCAACTGATGGACTCTCTCCTCAAAGGGATTCCCAGCGTCACACCATTCTTCGATGATGTGATGATCGCCTCTGCCACGCCTGACGAGTTCGCCTCCTGTCTCCGCATGGTCCTCAGCTGTTTCCAGGACGCCCGCCTCAAAGTCAAGCGCGAAAAGTGCCAGCTCGGGGTATCATCTGTGGACTTCTTGGGCTTCACAGTGGACGCGGACAGCCTCCACCCGGCCCGGGACAAGGTCAAGGCCATTGTGGAAGCGCCACCCCCGACCTCCAAAGCCGAGCTCCAGGCTCTTCTCGGACTTTTAAATTTTTATCACGCCTTCCTCCCCCACAAGGCAGTGATAGCTGAACCCCTGCACAGGCTACTTGACAAGAAGGCGCCATGGGTCTGGGGGCCGCACGGCGTATCAGGTCAGCGCCCTTCCACCCCGCTACGAACGGCCAAGCGGAGCGCATGGTCTGCATGGCTAAGGAAGCCTTAAGCCGCCTGATGGAGGGTGACTGGGAGTCATGCATAGCCTGGTTCCTGCTGGCGAACCGAACTACACCCAATCCGGTCAGTGCCCGCTGCCCCGCAGAGCTCCTCATGGGCCGGAGACCAGCCATCCTCCTGGACCGCCTGCACCCCAACCGGGCTCCAACAGCGCGCAACATGGTCGAGGACCGGGAGGCGCCCCAGGGCTTCTTCCCGGAGGACCCGGTGTTCGCAAGGAACTATGGCTGGGGCCCGGAATGGCTAGCAGGGAAGGTAATCCGCCCCACCAGCCCCTTCTCCTACGAGGTGTCGACGAATGATGGGCAGATTCTGCGGCGCCATGTGGACCAGCTGAGGTAGCGCCTACTTCCAACGGTAGGAGATCCGGGGGACCAAGGGGAGGTGGAGCAGGCCCCACAAGAAGTCCAGGGAGAACCCGAAGTGGAACGGGACCTCAGGGAGGCGGGCCCCAGCGACCGGCAGCTCACAATGCCAGAGGCCACGACAGCCGAGGGCCCGACGGCGCACCCACCCCCAGAGGAAGGAGGCAAAGCGGCAGGCCCCGACACACACCCACAACTTGGCTGCAGAGAAACCCCAACGCCAGCACCGCAGCGATCCACTAGGGAACGCAGAGCCCCCGCATACCTGAAGGACTATGCCACCTAGACAGGGTTGGGACTATAGGGGGAGGGGTGTTGTGTCCACAGACCACTACGGGCCATCAGCGAAGGAGCGTGAGCTTGAGTACCTGTGAACAATGGGACTGGGGCTCCCGGCTCCCGCGTAGGGGAACCAATGGGAACGGCAGCAGGAATTCAAACCCGCCAATGGCACCAGTGGGCGTCCCCTTCGCTTGTATATAGTTGGCCTCCTGGCCAGGTAACTTTGTCTTGTGTTGTATAATAGCGAACCATGCTGATCACTACGTCGTTGTCCATGGTTTCATTATGCGTCTAACCCACTATACAACAGAGGGAACTAGTTCTCCCTCTCCTGTAAGAGCAGAGCTGGTCGCCCCGCATCAACGGGCAGTAGATTCTGGGCAGTCACAAGAAAGTTCTTCTTTTCTCCGAGTACAAATTCGGCAGACCTGAAAATTCATGGAGGAGAGGCCTAGTGATGGCTGGCGAAAAGACACGTCCTTGTTCAAGGGCAATAACCCTCTGAATGCCAGTGCCAGGGGGCAAAGGTTTGGTTACCCTTTCTCTAAAGTTTCCAAGGCCTCTGCTTGGTCATTATGTGGACAGGTTTGCCAACCTCCAGGTAGGGTCTGGAGATCTCCTGAGATTATAGCTGATCTCTGGTTGACAAAGGTCAGTTCCCCTGGAGAAAATGGCTGCTTTGGAGGGTCGACTCTGTGGCATCACATGCCTGTTCTCTCCCCAGGTTCCACCCCCCCCTGAATCTCCAGGGTGAAACACGGTCCAGGACGAGATGGACCATTGCTCGGATGCGGCTGGCTTTGTGTATAGACTTATCTTTTGCCTTAGAATGGATTTTAAAATTTCAGAAACCTCCTATCCTCCTTTCTGAGGATAACCTGAGATCAAGCCACCTACCAGCTCCCAAACATCTCCATAAGATACCCCCTAGCCAGACTAACACGCTTCTCCACATCTGCCCAGCAAAGAGAAATTAAACAAAAGAACTCCGACTTACGACTTCGGCGCCACTGAAGCTGTGATGGAGAGCAGAGTCAGGATCCAGAGAAGCAGGGCGGCCCCCATGGCTTGAACTGGGGTGGACAGCAGAGGTGAGAACCACACAAGAGCACCTGTCGCAGAGGCTTAAACAGCCTCTGATGCACACCTGTACTGTCAGGTGCCTGGGCTTCAGCTCCCTGGTTCAGTGACCCGCCTATTTATCCTCCTCTGTGGCTCAAGCTGAGCAAACACCACCTGTCCCTGTCAGTCTCCTCTCTCCGGCCCCATCCAGGGAGCAGCCCGGTTCAGATCCATCCCTCGTGACTCTGGAAGCCCAGGGCCAGAACTTCAAACATGGAATTTGGCCTCCAAAGCAGAACTGATTCTTCTTTTGTAAACGGGTGCTTCCTTGCAACATCAGCTTGCTGTGAAATCGAGCACCCCCGTACAATTGAAATGGGCCAGTTCCAGGTTTTCAGGGCCCCCCGGCAGAGAGTTCCTGGCCTCCCCTCCTCTGCCCACCACCAGGCGTTTTGTGCCCTCCTTCCCACCCACCCGCCTGCACACCTCCCACCTGCTGCTGCGTCCTTCCCTCGTTGGCTCACAAGCCTTCCCACTGCCAATGCTCACAGCTCCCTGCAGCATTTCGCCCTTTGGCCCCAGGCAGTCCGTGCAGCATCCAAGCATGGGTGAAGGGAATGTGAGCAAGTGAGTGGGCATGGGGCCCCTGGCAGTGCCCCACCTTGGGGTATGCTGACGCTGGGCCCATGATCAAATCAACACTTTGCAGGAAATTCAAAATGAGCAGCATTTTGAGAGACTGTGTGTTAGCTCGGGGCAACATTCAGCGTGAATTCTGTTGGGATGCAGGGACAACAGTAAGTTCTGAGACGGAGGTCGAATCTGCATTTGTCTTTCCCACCCGTGTCCCAGCCTTCTGACCCCATCTTCAAAAAAGCTGTCTACATTTGGTTTCGTTTTCACACCTCAACAGTGCTAGCATACTTTTGCATGTCTGCATATGTTTATCGCCCTCCCATTGCAGCTCCACTGTCATTGTGCCTCCACACAGCTTTAAATGAATCTTCTCCAAACAACTCTTCAAACAAGCATAGGCCTATTCTGCATTTAGCATTCACTCCACTGTTTTACCAAACCCACACTGGAACAGAAAAAGATGCGGCTCAAAACCACATTCAAATACCCTGGGACCATACCATACTGACGGCAGACTCACCCCTGAATGGCCATAAAATCTATGTAGACAGCCACCATAAAGCCAAGAGATCAAATTAAATGAATGCAAGCTGCATGCAGTCTGGACACTGCCATAAAATTCGACAATCAATCAAAGTGAAAGTGGTATGCAATACAGATGGGAATTTCTATTCCAGTGTGGGTCTGGTAAGACAGCGGAGCAAATGCTAGATGCAGATCGGGCCAAATAGAGAAAGACGATGTCACGGCAGCACGAAACTGATTTAAAAATGCAAATGGAGATTTGACCCATGTCAGTGTGGTTTAGTGACTGAGGTTACAGCTGACCTCTAGGCAACAGAGGCCCAACCTGCATCTAGCATTTGCTTCGCTGTTTTACCAAACCCACAATGGAACAGAAAAAGATGCGGTTCAAAACCACATTCAAATACCTTGTACCAACACCGTACTGACTACGGTCACCCCTGAATGGCCATAAAATAGCCATAAATCTAAGCAGACGCTTCCATAAAACTGAGAGATCAAACGAAGTGAAAGCAGCCTGCAGTCTGGATACTACCATAAAATCGGACAATCCATCAAGGTGAAATTGGCATGCAATGCAGAGGGGAATTTCTGTTCCAGTGTGGGTTTGGTACAACAGCAGAGCAAGTGCTAGACGCAGTTCTCCTGGAGAAAATGTCTGCTTTAGAAGGCAGGCTCTATAGCTTTAGACCCCATTGAAGTCCCTCCTGTCACCAGACCCCACCCTCCTGAGGCTCTGCCCCAAAATCTCCAGGTATTTCCCAATCCGGACCTGGCAGCCCCAGAAACAGGTGACCTTGCCTTGCCGTGGGCATTCAGGCAGGGAGACAAAACAGGCAAGGGCAGAGTGCTGGGAGGACGACACGTGGCTCCCCCGTGCCCAAGAAGGATCCAGACAACCCCATTCGTATGTCTCCCCTCCCCCCGCACTAGGTGCACTGGGCAAAGCTATGGGGAAGAAGCACAAGGGAACGTGTGCACAAAGCATTTCCGGAGTGTAAGGGGATGATTGATCAATTAGAGTAGGGGTGGCCAAACACATCCAGAGCCACATGTGGCTCTTTCAGACATATTGTGTGGCTCCCAGCAGGGTGGCTGGGGAAGCAAAAGGGAGGCGTGCCACCCTGATCGGTCCTCCCTTCCCCAGACAGTGTTCCCCTTCCCGGGTAGGCTCGCGATGGGGGGAAGCAGAGAAAGAAAGCAACTTTAACTCCTTCTTAAAGAACCACCCCCCCCCCTTTGCCGGCCAGCTTGGAGAAGGCATTTGTCTCTTTAACTCCCTTCTCCAAGCCACCCAGCGGGGAGGGGGAGGGGGAGGGTCTTGGAAGATGCGTTTAACGTTAAGGTTGCTTTCTTTCCACCTCTCCCTCCCCGCCATCTATTTGCTTTCTTTCCACTTTCTTTCCACCTTTCTTTCTCTCTCGCTCTCTCTTTCCTCCCTCCCCATCTAAAGTTAAATATCATTATATCTGTTTTTACCCCTTTTGTTTTTATTTTGGCAGTCTCGTTTAATATTAATAAAAAGCAAATTTGCATAGTTTTCAATAAAAAACATGTGGGTTATATTTGTTCACGTCCTGTAGCTCTCCAGCATCTGACAGTACAGCATCTCCAGTTTATTCTGTGTGGCTCTTACAGTAAGCAAGTTTGGCCACCTCTGAATTAGAGGACTTAATAGAGGCTTAAGGCTTAATATAATCATTAGCTGTTGTAGATTTCCAGGGTTGTACGGCCGTGGTCTTGGCATTGTAGGACCTGACGTTTCACCAGCAACTGTGACTGGCATCCTCAGAGGTATAACACAGAAAGACAGAGTACTCTCTGTGTCAATATAATCACCCCTTATATTCTCAAGAAACCTGCATTCAAGCAAAACATGGAGAGATGGGTGTGATCACACAAGCAGTTTGGCCCGACCATAGCCACCCCTCCCCTCCAGGTCAAATGGGCACAATCAAGCACACACATCTGGCTCCCGTGCCCCACTCGTCCCTCCCTCACGCTAAAACGACTCTCACACAGATTAAATAGCCACCAGCAGATTCCGGTGATTAATACATGGAACTCACTGCCACAGGAGGTGGCGGAAGCTACAAGCATGGACGGCTTCAAGAGGGAATTAGATAAGCATATGGAGCAGAGATCCGTCAGAGGCTATTAGCCACAAGGTATTGATAGGGACTCTCGGTCTGGGGCAAATGATGCACTGTACTTTTGGTGCTGGGGGGGCAACCGTGGGAGGGCTTCTAGAAGAAGAGGAGATTGGATTTATACCCCGCCCTTCACTACCCAAAGGTGTCTCAGAGTGGCTGACAAACTCCCTTCCCCTCCCCACAACAGACACCCTGCGAGGTAGGTGGGGCTGAGAGAGCTCTTGACAGAAACTGTTCTTTTTCGAGAATAGCTCTTATCAGAACTATGGCTTGCCCAGGGTCATCCAGCCAGGTGCAAGTGGAGGAGTGGGGAATCAAACCCGGTTCTCCCAGATTAGAGTCCGCGCACTTAACCACTACACCAAACTGGCTCTAGTGTCCTGGCCCCACTGGTGGACCTCCTGAGGGCACCTGGTATTTTTGGCCACTGTGTGACCCAGAGTGTTGAACTCGATGGGCCACTTGGCCTGATCCAACATTGGCTTCTCTCATGTTCTTAAGGCTCTTCCAGGGGGGTTTCTGGGTGTCTGATCCCCCAGGTGCACCATGAAAACGCATGAGCAGTGTGATCATTCCTCTCCATTTCCGGCACATCCTTCCCGCCCCCCTCAACTCCACTCTGATATGCGCCTCAGCACCCCCCCAGACCATGGCCAGGAGTGCATGTGTGCTTGTCTGCTTCTGTGCATGCACAGCGGGATTTGGGGGGGGCAACCAACCCAGCCGTGGGTCCGTGGTTGTGGCGCATTCGCGATGTGAACGACCAACCACAGGTCTGTGGCACTATGATGCTGTATTAGGGGGACGATGTGTGTGATCAATGCAAAGCGTCCCAAACTCAGGTAGCTTATTTAGAGCCGATATACTGCCGCGGCAAACTGCTTGTGAGACCACACCTGATGCGTCCATCCTATTAAGGCCACAGGGGGAAACTCTATCGGAATAGGGCCTATTCAGAAATCTCCCCTGTAGAACCGCTGAGGGTACAATTTCCAATTCTGCAAATAAGAAAGCCCTGCAGTATCTTGGGATAGTAAGATACTACATATGGGGGCATGTCAAGATTTTGGGGAGAAGAGACCAAAAGACAGGGGTGAGCAAACTCAGTGGCCTTGTATCTTCATAGGGGAATAAAGATTATTTCTTTTTTGAGATTTTTTTCCTGTTGCATTTTGTTTCTTCCTAACTGGAGCACGGCGCCAGACTGTGACCCAGGTGATACTTCAGATTCTTTGACCCCAAAATAATTTCCCCCAATGACACGGTCTGTCCAAGAGAGAGATCTTGGAGTCCTAGTGGATAACTCGCTGAAAATGTCTAGACAATGTGTAGCTGCAATAAAGAAGGCCAACGCTATGCTGGGGATTATTAGGAAGGGAATTGATAACAAATCAGCCAGTATCATCATGCCCCTGTATAAGTCATTGGTGCGACCTCATTTGGAATACTGTGTACAGTTCTGGTCACCACATCTCAAAAAGGATATTATAGCATTGGAAAAAGTGCAGAGAAGGGCAACTAGAATGATAAAAGGGTTGGAACACCTTCCCTATGAAGAAAGGTTAAAATGCTTGGGGCTCTTTAGCTTGGAGAAATGATGGCTGAGGGGTGACATGATCGAGGTTTATAAGATTATGAATGGGATTGAGCAGGTTGAGGAAGAAGTACTTTTCTCCCTTTCTCACAATACAAGAACTCGTGGGCACTCTATGAAATTGCTGAGCAGTCGGGTTAGAACAGATAAAAGGAAATACTTCTTCACCCAAAGAGTGATTAACATATGGAATTCACTGCCACAGGAGGTCGTGGCAGCTGCAAGCATGGTCAGTTTCAAGAGGGAATTAGATAAACATATGGAGCAGAAGTCCACCAGTGGCTATTAGCCACAGGGTATAGATGGGAACTCTCAGTCTGGGGCAGGTGATGCACTCTATTCTTGGTGCTGGAGGGGGCAGCAGTGGGAGGGCTTCTGGTGTCCTGGCCCCACTGCTGGACCTCCTGATGGCACCTGGTATATTTTGGCCGCTGTGTGACAGAGTGTTGGACTAGATGGGCCATTGGCCTGATTCAACATTGGCTTCTCTTATGTTCTTATGTTCTTATGTACACGTGCAGAGATGTCGTGGATCTTACGGGCTCGGCACACGCTGATTTGGCCAGCGCTCCTAACTACTGTTTCCACAAGGCTCCCGGCTTTCTCATGGCCTTGCACGTCCCTGGAGAAGGTCCAGAATGGATCTAAAGTAAACTTGACACTAGCCAAAGAGGACAAGTCAACAGGGGCAGAGAGTGGCCTGGGGGTCACTAACCCACCTCTCAACTCCGCTCGAGGGGGCCATAAGGATGAATGTTCCTACATTTGCTTCTGGTCCCTGCCCTCGAATGGCATGGCCATCACTGCCGTGGCCTCCCTCACAGGGACTAGTTGGGACCGTTGTAACGTTGCCTGTAGCCACAGCGGCCGGGAAAGTTTTGTCCATTGCCTAAGTAACTGCTGTAGTTGTAAAATGAACAACTGATTTGGAGAGAGGTTCATCATTGGAGGTACAGATGCCCAGGGAAGCTGAGAACTGGAGAGACCCAAAAAGGGTTCCCTGGCCATAAGGCTCTTTAAATAGGGGGGAAGGCAAGTAAGGGGAGACATGACAAGAGGCCTATAAAATTACGCATGGCATGGAAAGAGTGGGCAGGACGACGTTTCTCTCTCTCTCTCCTGTAATACTAGGGATGGAGTGAGAAATTCAGCATGCCCAGACATTGGGGGAGGGGGCAGTATGTCACTCTAAGAGTGCATGGGATGCGACCCCCTTGAATGGGATGCCTCTCTCTGTGGGTGATTCTGCACTGGCTTTTTGCTCCGTTGTCTTACGAAACCCACCTTGGAGCAGAAACTCTCCTCTGCATTGCATGCCGCTTTCACTTCCTTTGATCATCGAATTTTATGGTACCCTCCACACTCCGTGCCGCTTTCACTTTCTGTGATCATTGGGCTTTATGTACCTTCTGCATAGATTTATGGCCATTCAGGGGTGACTTTGCAGTCAGTGCAGTGTTGCCCCGGGGTATTTGAATGTGGTTTTGAGCTGCACCCTTTTCCTTGGTGTTGAGAAAATGTGGAGCAAATGCCTGCCTTAACCTGGGAGCTGCCCTCTGCCCCCTTTGTCTGCCCCCTCTTTCACATGGTCTTCCATGGAGACACTTGTCACTGCAGGCTTCTCCAGTAGCTACGATGCCCTCAGACTCCACACGCACCTGATGCCGGATAGAGCTGGCCACTGGTGACAGGGAAAGTGCTCTTCAGATTAGGCTTCTTTCTCTTCTTTTGACTGCAACCTGAATGTGAACCGGATCGACTTGAATACATTTATTTATTATTTATTTATTAATCACATTTATACCCCGCCCTCCCCGCAATGCAGGCTTAGGGTGGCTCACAATCAGTACATAAAATACAACTAAAACCACATAAAACCATATAAAACAATTCCATTATTATACAATTTCATATGTCAGTTTACCTTTTTTGTGATATACTTCCTGGGAGATTTAGGCTGCGGTCAGACGGGCACTTTGGCCCAATATAGTTGCATTACCCTAATGGATTAAGTGGGCTCGTTCACACACCTGCATCAGGCAGCTGTTCCCCAAGTCGTGCTCACCCCGTCGTATGACAAATTGGATATGGAGTAAATAGCCACCAGAGACAATCAGGTGCTTCTGGATCTCCGCACATTGATCCCACATTTCTGGATGTCTGAACGCCCCCGGTGCGTGCTCAAACCGGTTCAGAAGTGTGAACCTTTAGGTCCGTTTTTGCTGTATTGTGTTTTACAATGGTAGCACCTATGCTCATATTTATCAACATATTTATTTCCTTTGCTACGTTTCCCCCCAGAATTAAGAACATAAGAACATAAGAGAAGCCAATGTTGAATTAGGCCAATGGCCCATCTAGTCCAACGCTCTGTCACACAGCGGCCAAAATATACCAGGTGCCATCAGGAGGTCCAGCAGTGGGGCCAGGGCACCAGAAGCCCTCCCACTGCTGCCCCCTCCAGCACCAAGAATAGAGTGCATCACTTACCCCAGCCTGAGAGTCCCTATCTATACCTTGTGGCTAATAGCCACTGATGGACTTCTGCTCCATATGTTTATCTAATTCCCTCTTGAAACTCTCCATGCTTGTAGCTGCCGCCACCTCCTGTGGCAGTGAACTCCATGTGTGAATCACTCTTTAAGTGAAGAAGTACTTCCTTTTATCTGTTCTAACCCGACTGCTCAGCAATTTCATGGAGTGCCCACGAGTTCTTGTATTGTGAGAAAGGGAGAAAAGTACTTCTTTCTCAACCTGCTCAATCCCATTCATAATCTTATAAACCTCGATCATGTCACCCCTCAGCCGTCGTTTCTCCAAGGTAAAGAGCCCCAAGCATTTTAACCTTTCTTCATAGGGAAGGTGTTCCAACCCTTTTATCATTCTAGTTGCCCTCCTCTGCACTTTTTCCAATGCTATAATATCCTTTTTGAGATGTGGCGGCCAGAACTGTACACAGTATTCCAAATTAAACCCAAACAAATGGTGACCATATAAACAAGCTTGTTATTCCTGTTTGGTCCTTGAATCTGTTAAACATCTTCATTATGCTGTATGCTAATTTACTGCTGTCACCCTCTACCTATATATGTATGGACTGGTAACTTCCATTTCACTGTTATTTAAAGGAGTAAGTGCCCACGAAAGTTGATACCCAGAATAAAACTTTGTTGGTCTTAAAGGTGCCACTGGACTCAAACTTTGTTCATCAATGTGTGTGTGTGTGTACAGTGCCATCAAGTGCAGCCAACTTATGGCTCCACTGGGGTGGCCAAGGCAAGGGACAGACAGAGTGGTCTTGTCATTTCCTGCCCCTGTGAAGCAACCCTGGACTTCTGGGGGGGGGTCGCCCATCCAAGTACTGACCAGGGCAGACCCTGTTTAGCTTCCGAGACCTGAGAAGATGGGGCGAGCATTCATTGCCTTAGCGCGGTATTTATTCCTGTCACCTGTAGCCAAATGTTTCTAGTATTTTTTAAAAGAATTATATTAGTTTATATAAAGAAAGAGGGGGAGGGAAAGAGAGGAGGAAATAAATAAATAGAAATATACAAATTTCCAATTTCGCCTTTTGCATGCATGTCTTCTCATTACAATCACAACTATTTCATCAGTCATTCTTATTATCCTTCACTTAATCATATTCCCTCAGTACTCGAGTTTTAAGCAGTCATAAAACGCCTTCCAAGGCCTCATAAATTCTTCTTCCGCTTTTCCTTTTAATGTGTTAGTCAACTTGTCCGTTTGAGTACATTCTGTAATCTTCAATATCATAGAATCATAGAATGTTAGACTTGGAAGGGACCTTGCAGGTCATCTAGTCCAACCCCCTGTACTCTGTAGAAGCGTAGCCAAAAGATAGCCCTACAACATACCTGAAAGATGGTCATCCTAACCTCCGCATAAAAACGTCCAATGAAGGAGCATCCACCACCTCCCGAGGCGGTCTGTTCCACTGCTCAACCACTCTTACAGTCAGGAAGTTTCTCCTGATAATTAGCCGGTAACGACTCCCTTGTAATTTCCACCCATTAGATCTAGTCTTGCAATCCGGAGCAAGAGAGAATGGATCTGCTCCATCTTCTACATGACAGCCCTTCAAATACTTGAAGTCTGTCATGTAGCATGTAGCACTGGGATCTTCGGTGTCCTCCATGCCATAGCAAATAAGATTCTGGCAACATGTAAAATGAAATATCTAGGATTCTTATCTAACTCCATCTGGTAAACAGTTTAACAAAAATATTTCTGGCTTAAAAGGGTATGGTTATGAACTTTTTTCACATCAAGTTTTATATGTCTGGTTATACTTGGTTTTAAATGTATATTTCTTCTTAAGTAATTCTTTTAAAGATATTTTATGCCAATAAAGGTCAACTGAACTGAACTGAACCTTTTTACATGTCCACCCCATATGGTAGTATGACCCAATACGGTTGTTACATTCCCAACATATATTACTCAGATTTGTATACATTTCAGCCAACCTTTATATGTGTTTTCTTTGAATGCAAACAGATTGTCAACTTAACATTCTAGTATTTTTTTAAGGCAACTTGTTCAGAATGTGAGACCACTGCCCCCTGCTGGACAAACATCTAATGGCTCTGTGAAACTGACCAGGACCCCTTCCTACAAGCCCACCCTCTCTCCCTGACGCCATGCCGCCAGTATTTTAAGGAGATTTAAAATGCTGTGAGGGCCAGATCCTGCTCAGCAGGGCGGTGGGCTGAGGCACTCGGGATCAAGCCCTTGCAGTGTTTTTAAATCACCTTAAAATAGCAGAGGCATCCCCAGAGCAGCCCACAAGGATATTGCCGTGGCTAGTTTAAGCAACACAAGGGAACACAGTGTACAAAATACAGAACTATAACATATCACTGTGTAAAAATCTATATCTCTATTTCTCTCTACCTACCTACCTGTCAAGCTGGGCACACATGGCAATGCCTTGAATCATAGAATCAAAGAGTTGGAAGGGACTTCCAGGGTCATCTAGTCCAACCCCCTGCACAAGGCAGGAAATTCACAAATACCTCCCCCTCCACAACCGCAGTGACCGCTGTTCCACACCCAGAGGATGACAAAAACCCTTCCAGGATTGCTTCCTGACCTCAAAGTGGTGATTGGCATTTCCCTGGGCATGTAAGAAAGGGGCCATGAGAACTAAGTACTGATGCAACCCTTCCTGCCCTCCCTCTCATGATCTGCCTAAGTTCACAGAATCAGCAGTGCTGCCAGATGGCCATCCAGCCTCTGTTTGAAAACCTCCAAAGAAGGGGAGCCCGCCACCTCCCGAGGAAGCCTGTTCCACTGAGGAACTGCTCTGACTGTCAGGAAGTTTTTCCTTAATGCTTAGAAAAATCTTCCGATTTAATTTCAACCTGTTGGTTCTGGTCTGACTTTCTGGGGCAGCAGAAAACAACTCCGCACCATCCTCTAATATGACAGCCCTTCAAGCACTTGAAGATGGTTTTCGTATCACCGCTCAGTCGTCTCCTCTCTCCAGGCTAAATTTACCCAGCTCCTTCAACCTTTCCTCACAGGACTTGGTCTCCAGAACCCTCACCATCTTCTTTGTTGCCCTCCTCTGGACACATTCCAGCTTGTCTACATTCTTCTTAAACTGTGGTGCCCAAAACTGAACACAATACTCTAGGTGAGGTCTAACCAGAGCAGAGTAAAGTAGTACCATCACATCTCGTGATCTGGACACTATACTTCTGTTGATACAGCCCAAAATCGCATTGGGTTGGCTGTGCTTTACACTATTAATAGAAAGGGGAGGGAGAGGTTGCCAGTTCCAGGCTGGGAAATCCCTGGAGATTTGGAGGCATTGTTTGGGGGGGGGGGACACTGGGCGAGGTATAATGGCTATTGGGCCTGCCCTCCAAAGCAGCCATTTCCTCCAGGGGAAGTGCTCTTTGCAGTCTGAAGCTCTGTTGTAATTCAGGAAGCGCTCTAGATCCCGTCTGGAGGAGGGCTGCCAAGGCGCCCCAAGGCCACTGGCGGGGGATGGGGCATAGGGGGACCAGATCCAGTTTGGGAAACTCCTGGAGATTTGGGGGTGGAGTCTGGGGAGGACAGGGTCCAGAGAGGGGAGGGAGCTCCGTGGGGTATAGTGTCATACAGCAGGCTTTGGTGTAGCAGTTAGAGCCAGTTTGGTGTAGTGATTAAGTGTGCGGACTCTAATCTGGGAGAACCAGGTGTGATTCCCCACTCCTCCACATGCAGCTGCTGGTGTGGCCTTGGGTCAGTTACAAGTTCTTTCAGAGCTGTTCTCTCACCAGCAGTCCTCGAAAGAGCTCTCTCAGCCCCACCTACCTCACAGTGTGTCTGTTGTGGGGAGGCGAAGGGAGAGGAGATTGTAAGCCGCTCTGAGACTCCTTCAGGTGAAGGTAAAGGTCATCCAATCTTCTTCTTCTCCTCCTCCTCGCCAGCCCACCATCTCAGCCCCTACACCGGAGCCCGAAGGCAACCAAAATGGTGGCCCAAGTCTCACGAGAGACTGGAAGCTGGTGAAAGTTCAGGAAAGGAAGGCCCTCTTTGTCAGATGTGCTTCAGGAGTTCTGGGGGAGTTGTGTGTATGGGGGGCATGTTGAGCTGTGTCATAGAGCTCTTCTCTCAGGGGCTACTGTAAGCTCTGGGAGGATTGGCTACATTAGGGGGTGTCACCTGATATGCAAAGGAGTTCCTGCTACAAAAAGAGCCCTGGATGGCATCCCATTCCAACCTGAGCCTGGGGCAGCTTGCCTATCTCAATGGGGCACCTTTACGTTTCGTATGAAGACACATTAGGCTAGTGAGGATTTGGAAGTTGGTAGGCTAAATTTTGTGCTCCTCCGGAAGAGCGATGCTCATGATTGATTAGGGCACTGACGGTGCATGGTGCTTAATGCATTTGTGTTTTAATGCATTTTAACTTTTTAAATGTAAGCCGCCCTGAGCCTGGCTCAGCAGGAAGGGCGGGATACAAAATGAATTAAATAAATAAATATGTCTGTCCAGCTTATGCACGCACAAGTTCAGAGCTGAGCAGCATTTCTCTTGAGTAGTGTCCCTCTGGCGCATAATGCAAAGTGAACATTCAGGCTGACCACGCTGGTTTGGATCCTGCTAGAAGAATAGAAGAAGAGTCGGTTTTTATACCCCCCCCTTCCCCTTAAGGAGCCTCAAAGCAGCTTGTAATTGCCTTTCCATTCCTCTACAGGCACCTACAGGGGCTGAGATAACTTGTGACTGGCCCAAGGTCACCCAGCAGGCTTCATGTGGAGGAGTGGGGAATTGAATCCAGTTCTTCAGATTAGAGTCCTCTGCTCTTAACCACTACACCATATTGGTACAAGCTACCCTGCTTGATCTCTTCCAGCTCTCTTCTTCACTGTAGTGCCTGTCTCATGTGTCATCTGGCCACATAGCAGTAGTAGTAGTAGTAGTAGTAGTAGTAGGAGGAGGAGGAGGAGGAGGAGATTGGATTTATAACTGGCCCTTCACTCGCAGTCTCAGGGCGTCTTACAAATTCCTTTCCCTTCCCCACAACAGATACCTTGTGAGGTAGGTGGGGCTGAGAGAGCTCTTTCAAGAACTGCTCGAGAGAACAGCTCTGACAGAACTATGGCTTGCCCAAAGTCATCTAGCAGCTGCAAGTGGAGGAGTGGGCAATCGAACCCGGTTCTCCCAGATTAGAGTTAACCACTACACCAAACTGGCTCCCATAAACCCTGGCTCTGACTTTTAGATGGTCAAAAAAAGGAACTCTCCTCTTTGCTCTTTCATCAGTGGAACTCTTGTTTCATTTATTACAATTCCAGATCAGCCAACACCAACGTTAAGAGCACAGGCTAAACACACACAAAACACATGCAAATTCTTAACTTTGCTAAGCACTAGTTTCACCAATGGAAAAATTGATAGGAACATAAGCATATTTCTTAAAATAGATTCCCTTCAAGGGAAACAGGATTTTTTTAAAAAAGATTACTTAAATGTTTTCCCTCTGGTATTGCAGCACTTACTGCAGAAGAGTAAAAACACACACAGAAGGAAGTTCTAAGGAAAAATAAATATTAGTAGATTTTTTTTAAAAAAAAATATTTCCTCTCGTGCACAACAGCTGTTGCACTCTAGTTCAGAATAAAAATAGTTTTTAAACTAAATATCAAACTTAGAAGAATTCAATTTTATTCTGTACATTTTTTTTTCACCCATGCACTACAGAGACAAAAATGAAAAAATATAATTTAAGAACGACTTACTGGAAGAGAATTTTGCTTTACTGTAATTACCAGGTGCATGTACCCATTTGTCAACAAGGCTTATGCACATCAACAAGTGAGAGGAGAACTACTGGAAGAAAGATGAGCTTTGTTCCCTGAGCATTTCTCCAGTCAGCTCATTAACAGCAACCCCATTCTGAGCCAAGCACAAGAGAGTTCGCCCAATACTGCTCAAGTATTCTGCCCTCTCGAGACCAATTCTTTATAGCTACTTCAATGTCTCACCCACACATGGCATGACAGTCAAAACTCTAGATCTACAATTGGTCACCAGATCCCAAGTGGAAACCTCCTAGGCATCATCCCCTGCGAGAATGCAGGACTTTAGATATTTGCATCCGTACACAGCAAGTTTACACCTCTGTATGAATGGTTAGAAACATCACCTCCTGCTGCCCATTGGATGTAGCATCCTCTAAGCCAATTTTTGAAGCAGACCAGATCAGTGTTCTCTCTAAGCTGAGTTAGCGTGAGCTAGCTCACAGTTCTTTAGCCTCCGGCTCTCACATTTTTGTCTTAGCTCAGGAAGGATGGCGCCAGAGCAAACTAATTTATGAGGTAGCCAAATCGCTTGCTCACAACTTTAATGCCAGGAGCTCATAAAGTAGATTTTTTGCTTACAAGACTCCACAGCTTAGAGGGAACACTGGACCAGATTACACGTGATCTTTTTCGCTCATCTGCCACGTGAGGAATGCACATAAAGCCACAGGCATGCCAGAACAACAGCTTGTTCCGCTACTTCCAAGTTTTTCATTTTAGATCCACATTTTCCTTTTAGATCCAAATTCAGCTGCATACCTATTAGTTACACTGAACCAGGCCTGCGATTCCTACAACAAAGCATTCCCCCCCCACCCCAAACTGGCACAAAATCCCATGCAGTTCAAAATTTTAAAATCCAGTAACGGATGGTCAGGTCAACACTGGAAGTAAATTCTTCTGACAAAGTGTTATTCTAAACTGAGGATCCCCAACCTTTTTGAGCCTGTGGGTAGGTTCAGAATTCTGGCACAGTGTGGTGGGCACTGCCTTAAAATGGCTACCACAGGAGGCGGGGCCAGACCCAAAATAGTGGCTTACCTCCAGTCACACAGTGAGGATCTTTGTGCTGGGGTGGCGGCTGCAGCCAAAGCAATGCTTTAAAAAACCTGCACAGCCAATCAAAATTCCAACAGCCAATCAGAAGCCTTGCTGGGCAAAAGCACCACCTGGCCTTGCCCACTTTTTACAAACAGTTGGCGGGCACCAGGAAAGGTGCCAGTGGGTGCCGTGGCGCCCACAGACAAGAAGTTGGGGATCCCTGGTCTAAACCAAGATTCAAGGGGGAAAGCAAATATTAATGTTTGGAAGGTTTGGTGATTAAACCTGTGTTAATATCCAGCTGGGTGGCTACTATTAAACAACAGGAACAGCTTAATTTTATGAAGGGGTCAAACAAAACACGAGAACAAGCCATCTACTTATTAGTTTTGCCAACATTTTACTGAGCCTGCAACCAAGGCAATGAGAAACCAGTTTTAGTATGATATTCCTGGTTTACTGGGTTAGTCACTTCATATAAGAAATCAAAATCAAGCTATTAGAAACATCTGTTATATGACAAGCAGTGTTCAGAGTGAACAAAAAAATTTGCTTCCATAATGTCAAGTTAACAACAGTCAAACTATAATTGATTTTCCTGGTTACTTTGAGAATAATTACAGAGAGAGAGAGAGAGACAAAAAGAGAGTGAGTTTTATAAACACTTATAAGTTTGTCACCTTTAGCACTACAAAAAGCAGTTTCCTTTTGCACGGTCCGGTCCTTGGGGAAACCTAATGAAAGTTCTCATTTTTGATCGCAGGGAAAAGTCATCCCCCAAAGAGTGAAACTAGTTCTGCCTCAGTCAAACCTACAAGCTCCAAAGCCCACCCACCCACCCACCCCGACACTGATGCATCGCCCCTGCAAATGGCCACCTTTTCCAGATGGGGGAGACACAGGAGGAGGCTGAGGCAGAAAGAATGTAGGAGGGGGACAGATGCTGCTGCTGGGTCTGTGAGAAGGACTGAGTATTTTAAAGTGCCCCAAGTTGGGGGGGGGGGGAGATCCCTGTTTTCAAGGGAAAGGAAACAAGGAGGAGGATGGCTCAGTGAGCCACTGACTTTATTCACTGAGAGAGAGATGGGCACTGGTGGGAGCACAGGGGAAGAAATGTGAAGGCTCTTCCAGCTGCCCACTTTCCTCACCCTACAGAGTCGAGCCCTCTCTTGTATCTTGCTTCTTGCGTCCTGTCAAGCAAGGCTCCTAACGCAGATGAAACAGTCTGCAAAGAGAGACCATGCAGGGCTACAGCAGAAATTTCTGCGAACCAGGGGAATTTCCAAGTTTGCAGAAATATTTTAAAGTTCAGGGGAGGGGGAGCACAAAGGGGATAGGGATGAAATGCAACCGCCCCTCAAAGAATAAATGGTCAATGAAATTTCATGAAACTACTTTGTGCTCTCTCGCCCACTGTTTTCAGATTTGCCTAGGTAGCTATAGACAATATTGAAAACCCCTGGCCTCACTCAGACTTTTCTGTAGAATTTATAGAAGAGATTAAGGGGTTTTGCAAAGCCCCAGGGAAACCAACACACATGGATGGCAATAAGCCCTTCGGCAAATTCCACAAAAAATCCTAAGCAAGGCTGGGAACTCAGCAATGTCTTTCTGCATTGGCCTAGGCATCCTTCAATGCTCACCAAGATCTTGGCAGCCATTTTGGGTTGCTGAGGTCAACCCCCCCCCCCAAAAAAACAAAACAAAAACACAACACCCAGCGCTCTCTCAAGAATCAGAGAGGTAAAGAGGAAGCAAGGCAGGATGGAGAAGAAAGAAGGAAACGGAGATGGAACAAATGAATAAATGGGGGGGGGGCACACTAAGGATGTGAGGAGCTGCGGCCAAAGCCATTTGGGTGGGGTGGGGGACAGAAGGTGGCAAGGGGGCACAGCAGAATCAGCATCGGCAAGAGAGCCAGTGGTGTGGTGGAGTGAGGTTCCCCCTCCCCAGTGAGTCCTCAGGGCTCCCCAACTTATTATTTACCCTTCGGAAACTGGCAAAGCCCGTCATGGAAATGCTATTGGGAGGGGGAGGGGGAAGAGGAGTCTCTGCACCCTGTGCGGTTCTTGAAATGCTAACAGCCTGAACTGTGCCCAGTAACAAGGCACCCAGAGTGCTTTTAGAACTAATGTAGGGTGTAGTCTGGGTCAAAGTCCTTTCAGAAATGTTAACAGGTAAAAATGGAGATGCCCCCCCCCCCCCATGGTTTCTGAACTGCTAACCAGGGCTGTACAGACTTTTCCTGTCAAGTAAGGAGGAGCGCCTTCCTGCCAGCGAAAGAGTCTTGAAAAGGAAGGCGCTGGCTTTTTGCATGATTTAAGGATTTTAAGTTGTCCGTGATCACGTTCTTGGTTTGTAACACAATTTGGGGTCGGTCGAGCGTACCGCATGGCCACAGCACAGAGGGCGAAGGACTCCAGCAGGAGGAATAAGCTCTAACACCAAAGGCTAAACTCTTCATCTCTGTGGAATGACGATTACATTGCTTGTGACTGATCATGGCAAAGCATTTCATTCTGCCTCTCCAATCAATAGTGTATCCCATCATTTAACAAATAACAGTTGCTGGACAAATGCACAGAAGCCTCCCATTCAGTTCCAAGCTCAGAATCAAGAGTGAGACTAATTCTTCACTTCTACAGCTTCCTTCTCGGCCTTCTCTTTCGTCTTCTCTTTTTCCTCCAGTTTTTCTTCCTTTTGCAACAGCGCCACTATTTCTGCTACTTGGCTGGTTGAGATATCGATGTCTTCTTTGTCAATCAGTTCTACTACCTAGGCAAGTTTAAGAGGGAAAGAAATTATGCTTTGCTTCCTGTACGAATCTTTTGAAACCCTCCAGTTAAGAAGGAAAGTAACTGGAAGATTGTGCCTAAGCGAAGCACAGATCATACCCAACAACAACCGTGGTCCAATATCACAATATTTTATAATGTATTGCTGTAGAAAGGCTAATGTGGCCTTTTAACAAAATAACTATTGTCACAGTATGTAGGCATTGAACTGTAACAGAGAACCACAGCCGTAGAAATGGCAACAAGAGACCAAAAAGGCTGTGTACAAGCACTGAATGAGCAAAATATATTGTAACACAACGAAATACAAAGAAATGCAATGGCTCTTGCAGGTAATTCCATTTTTATAATTTTATAATTATTATTGCCACAAATATAGCAAAAATTATAAAATTATATACAAAAACTGTGTCTAAATTTTGTATACCTGTAACTACTTTTTGCGGCACCCGGGTCTCGAACCCGGGTTCGAGACCCGGGTGCCGCATGACAGGGTGAGCTCCTGTCTCTAGTTCCAGCTCCTGCCAACCTAGCAGTTCGAAAGCAAGAAATTGCAAGTAGATAAATAGGTACCACTTCGGTGGGAAGGAAACAGCGTTCCGTGCGCCTTGGTGTTTAGTCATGCCGGCCACATGACCACGGAAACGTCTTCGGACAGCGCTGGCTCTTCGGCCTTGAAACGGAGATGAGCACTGCAACCCTAGAGTCGGATTCGACTGGCTTTCGAGCAAGGGAACCTTTACCTTTACTAACTACTTTTTGATAGATTGAAATCACATACTGGTCCTTCTCAGAAGAAAACTCACGAAATGAAAATATTATCCGGAAATTTCGTCATGTATTCATTCAACTGTGGACCTTTATGATACACATTATAAATCACAATACATTTTGCTCATTCAGCGCTTGTTCACAGCCTCTTTGGTCTCTTGTTGGCACTGAACCGTAGACATACCTTGATTGAATGTAGGAATCCCTTTACAATGCACTCCTTTCCTTCAGCCAGTCTTCTCTGACACCCACCAAGTTAATCTCTAGTTCAGTCACCTAAAGCCTGTCCTCGAGAGACCAGCCCTGCGTGGGGCGGCCTCTTCAGACCTTTTGCCACAGCAGCCCATGCCTCTGCCTGAGTCACAATAGCTCGGAAAGGATCCTGCCCAAGGGAAACGGCGTTCAGCGTGACGGCCTCAAGGTAGCCATGCGACCCTCCTCACCATGCCACTTTGCTAGCACAAGATGGGGAGGGGCACTGGCAGAGCAGTGGCGAAGTGAGAGAGCCTCTGCTTGGCATGCAGAAGGTCCCAGGTTCAATCCCTGGCCTCTCTAGTCAAAAGGATCTGGCAGCAGGGGATGGGAGAGAACCCCGGAGAGCCACTGCCGGTCTGAGTAGGCAATACTGACCAGGTGACACACCAAGGGTTTGACTCACTATAAGACAGCTTCATGTGTGTTCATGTGACCTCGTGGCCCTGCCCTCCTCTCCACAGCGCCCCCGTCCTGCTTAGGGTTTCCCCAGCGCTGGTGCCACGGGAGTGCAGAGATCACCGTACTCGGCTCCACCGTCAGGATCCCCCCCCAATAAAAGCTGTTCAAACAGAAGAGTAGAAAAGAGCCAGAGCCCAGGAGCACCTTAAAGACTAAGAAAATTTGTGGCAGGGGAGGAGCTTTGTGAGCCACGGCTCACTTCTTCAGATACTGAAGAAGTGAGCCGTGGCTCACAAAAGCTCCTCCCCTGCCACAAATGTTGTTATCCTTTAAGGTGCTCCTGGGCTCTGGCTCTTTTCCACTGTTACAGACAGACTGACACACCCATCCTGCTCTAAACGAAAGACTGTGAATGGGGAAAACTGAACATGCACACTGATGAAAAGGGGCGTGTCATTTGTACACATGCATACATGAACGCATGAAGCTGCCTTATACTCCCTTTCTCGTGGGCACTCCATGAAATTGCTGAGCAGTTGGATTAGAACGGATAAAAGGAAGTACTTCTTCACCCAAAGAGTGATTAACACGTGGAACTCACTGCCACAGGAGGTGGTGACAGCTACAAGCATGGACGGCTTCAAGAGCGGATTGGATAAACATATGGAGCAGAGGTCCATCAGTGGCTATTAGCCACAAGGTATAGATAGGGACTTTGGGGCTTGGTGCTTGAGGGGGGGTCAACAGTGGGAGGGCTTCTAGTGTCCTGGCCCCACTGCTGGACCTCCTGATGGCACCTGGTGTTTTTGGCCACCGTGTGACACAGAGTGATGGACTGGATGGGCTGTCATTGGTTTCTCTTATGTTCTTATGCTATGTACTGAGTCAGCACATTGGTCCATCAGGTCCAATATTGTCTACTTGGACTGACAGCAGCTCTACAGGGTCTCAGGCGGAGGTCTTTTGCATCACCTACTGCCTGATGCTTTTTAACTGAAAATTCTGGGGACCCTTCTCTGTCCCAAGCAGTGGCTTTACCACTAAGCCACAGACCTTGCCCAAAGTGTCATCAATGTACACAGTGTGCATTTATCAAAGTACAGCTTCATCAGTGTACACGGTGGCTTTACAAAACAGTCTAACACGGGCAGGTACGGTTGTGGTGTGTGTTTGACCTGGACATGAAATGGCCAACAGGGGAAGTTTCTACACCCCTCCCCAAAGGAATGTAAAAGCTTCTGATTAGATTGTGAAGAAGCAATACATATTTAAAGTGGAAAATAAAACAGCTAACTGGTAATAAAACAGCTAACTGGTAATATATAAGTTGATAAAATTATATACTGTTTTTATTTTTAGCAACTTATATTTGCTGTAATTGTCTGGCTTGGAAACTTCTACAAACAGAAAACAGAGAACTCCACGGAAACCTCACCTTCACGACATCGTCTATGTCAAGTTTGCCATCTTGGTTTTCATCCAGCGCTTCAGCAAGCCTGTTCAGTTTGCTTTCTGGAATTTTCTGAAGCTGTTTCATCACACTAATGAGCTCGTTGATACTGATGAGATTCTCCCTAAATGGGAAACACAACCTGTATATAGCAGGCAGTTACTACAGAGGAGATTAAAAAAACAAAACCCAAACACCTACCATATCATCATATCCACTCCTGAACTGGGCCACAGAGCATGGATCCAAAAAAGCTGGAAAATGGACCCAGGGACAGATGGGGAATTTCTGTACAAACCCCAAGGTTGGCAAAAAAATCTGAAATCTTTAAAAAAAACCAAACCAAACCCTGAGTGATGGTGTGGACTTGGTCCCACCTACTGAAAGTGCTATTACTTATGTGCCATGTGACAGATTTGCCAGAAAGACATATACATTTATTGATACGGCTCTACACATTTACCGTATCGTATTGCTCTGATGAAGTCTTTTAGGATGCAATGAGGGAATGTAATACATCTGGGACTTTGTGAGCTATACACGCAGATCTGAAAAGTTACACTGGACATTTTTGTCTCTCCCTTGTTTTCGACAAGAGTTTGTAGTTTTTTTTCATTGTAACATGGTTTTGGACTAAGATAATTAAATGTACACAAGTATGAAGAAGAAGAAGAGATTGGATTTATAGCCCGCCCTTCACTGCCCAAAGGCATCTCAGAGTGGCTTACAAACTCCTTTCCCTTCCCCTCCCCACAACAGACACCCTGTGAGGTAGGCAGGGTTGAGAGAACTTCTGACAGAAACTGTCCTTGAGAGAACAGCTGTGCCAGAGCTTGTGACTGACCCAAGGTCACATCAGCAGGTGCAAGTGGCGGAGTGGGGAATCAAACCCGGTTCTCCCAGATAAGAGTCCGCGCACTTAACCACTACACCAAACTGGCTCAAACTTAACAACTGTATTTGTATGCGTATTTAATGCTTGTGTTCAAACCAGTTTCTACCCAGCAACTATGACAAACAGTACAATCCTATGCAGAGTTGTTCCAATCTAAGCCCATTGACAGGAATGGGCTCACACTGGAGTTAACTCTCTTTAGGATTGCACTGTAAGGGAATCCACCTCCGATATCCCATTGCCACCGAGCACTCACCCAATGGGAGGACTAGCGCCACTGTCCAGCTGCCCGTCTACCACTTTTTGCTCTGTCTCCAGCTCCCCAATGATTTTGTCGATCTGCCCGATCATCCGGTTCACCCGCTTGGTCAGCCGCTTGCTCGCTTTGGACTCTTCCACCACTTCTTCTTGTCCCTCCTTGGACAATTCCTTTATTTCTTGCAGATCCTAAGGATCAAGCCAAATTAAAAAAACATGAAGGCTCGCCCGGAGTACCTCGTGGGATAACAAACATTCTAAAGAAAAAGCCCTTTCGACAGGTGTTGGACGAGCATGTTGATGAGCTTTTACGGCTGAATAAATGAGCTTTTATGATGTTGCACTGTGCTTTAATGTCTTTTAACTTCTTAATGTGAGCCGCCCCGAGCCTGCCTCGGCAGGGAGGGCGGGATACAAATCGAATTAAATAAATAAATAAGCATTAAAGGGATCATGGCAAGAAGTCAGGTTTGTGGGAGACAAAAACAGGAGCAGAAACAAGAGCTCTGACGGCTGCACTCAGGACAACAGAGGTGCCGGAGTTAGATCTAGCCATCGCCTGACAGGTACTGTAGGGTGCTTTGGCAGCTATGGGGGGGGGGGGGAGACGCTGGGGTAACTGCCTTTGGAACTGAAGACTGCCCGGTCCCCCACTCTAGCCTCCCCGACAGATTCTTAAAACCTCAACCACCCACGATCAAATAAAAGGGGAGGGCGCAAGCTTTTAAATGAGCAGCTGGTAGCGTGTAAGCCATGCAATCCCTAAAGGCCTCTTATTTGGAAAACTGTTAGACCAAGGCAGAGACCACTTTTTCTTAAGTATTTGAGTTGATAGATAAAACCCAGATGGGGATGAACAACAAAGGTTTATTTTACAGAAAATAAAGTATTCAGTAGGGTGTATGTTTTGTGTGGATGGATTCAATATGTAAGGTAAAACAGGTTCGCAATTTCAAACACCCAGTTTACAGACTTTTCCCCGAAGAGAGTAAGTACTTCGTAGCTGAGCCTCAAGTGAAGAAAATAAACCCTGAAGGAAGATTCAATTCCCCTTTCTCCGCATAGGCTGCCTCGGCAGGTTCAAGGCTGCTCTTTTACCACACAGAGATCCTTTACACATAGCCTTTAATAGGATGCTCATCACACTAAAACAGGCCTTCTTTCTTTAGCTGACCTCCAAACTCTAACTAAAAGCCAAATAAAAGTCTGGTTAAACTGGGGCTCCATTCCAGAGCCACGAAATCTCGGTCTGGGAAAAAAAAGTCTTTCTTCACCCTTCTTAAGCCAAGGCTGGATTAGCCCCTCCCCTCCAGTGGAGTTCCGTGGGCTCTGGTTGGCTGACAATCACTGGGATTTGCGTGAGACCTGAATCACGAGGACTGGTTCAGAGCCCTGGAGGAGAGGCGGGACTTTTGAGGGTGACTGCCCCAGTGCCACTCCCTTCCGAAGAAACTGGACCACTGAAGGTCCCTGGAGTGGGGGGAGCAATCTTAGAACAGTCATCAGGGAACATCTCCAAGCACCGGCCCAAGTATTATTTTTTTTAATGGATGCCCAACTGAGCAGTCACGACAACCCTCTGTGTGCTTCCGATTATCATATCAGTCAACACTCTGTTTGGTATGTGGGGATAATGGACAAGTTACATCACGGTGTGAGTAGGGTATCATAAGTACCCAAGGCTTTATGGATAACTGAAGCAGAAGGGGTAGGAAAAAAAAGAAGAGAGGAAAGGGAACGGGCTGGCATTTCAAAATGAGAAATACAGGCAAGTTGCCCTGACCTGGATAGGCCAGGCAAGTCCAATCTCGTCAGATCTCAGAAGCTAAGCAAGTACATGGACTCTGGCAAGGACTTGGATGGGAGACCTCCTGAGAATACCAGAGGCGGGAGGAGGGGGGGCAGGCTTTATTCAGCCACCTCTCTGAATATCCTCCAGGCCTCCAGTAGGGGTCAGTCAACAGAGATCGCCATGACTTCCAGGTGCGCACACATACTTCGCCATGATCTCCATGACTTCCAGGTGCATATATTAAAAATACAATAAAAATACAAAAGAGAAAAACAAGAAATACAGGCAAGTTAACAAATCGATAGGCAATCAGAGGGTTGGAATGAAGTGGTGGAGAGGGGGGACTGCAAATAGAGTTGCACTGTTATAAATGCACTGACTTCAATGGACTTAGAAGTTTATAACTGTCCTTAGGACAGGTGGGTAACTGTGTTGGTCTGAAGCAATGGAAAGCCTATACCCAGAATTAAACTTTGTTGGTCTTAAAGGTGCCCCCGGACTCAAACTTTGTTCTGTCCTTAGGACAGTGCTAGAAGACACGGACAGCGCTGGAAGACATGGCATGGCAAACAGTAGGTAGTAACAGAAAAACAAAACAAAGCAAAAAGAAGGTACCAACTCAACAGAAAACACCGTTAAGTGCAGTAAACAGAAGCGAGTTCCTGGAAGAGCAGGAACAGGAAATTATGGAGGTGGAAGAGGGCATAAGGGGAAACAAGACAGAATGACTGCAGTACAGAATATAAAGCACGCAAATATGAAAAGCGCCACAGTAGGAAAAATTTGTTCAGGATGATATTTTGATAATGGAATAGGGTTAATGTTTGTGGAATTTTAGGCAGTTCAATTGCATTTTTCATTGTTTCGATAGCACCGCTTTCTATTATATGACCCTGCTTATTGTATTGTTTTAGCTGTGTAATACGCCGTGAGAGTCGGTGTTTTTAAAAACACTGCTTTGGCGGCAGCTGCCACCAGAGCACCAGAGTGACTGAAGATAAGCCTGGGCAGCTATTTTGTGGCTGACTCCGCCTCCCCTAGCAGCCATTTTGTTTAAGCTGTTTTGTGGCTCCACCCACCGCGTTGTGCCATAATTCCAAAGGTGCCCGTGGGTTCAAAAAGGTTGGGGACCACTGGTATAAAACAAATTCAGATCTAGTAAGCCATTCAACAGGACTAAAATTACAAAAAAAAAGAAGAATGCAAAGCGCATCGGATGTGGTACGTTAAGTAACACGGAAAACTGAACTACAAACTAGAAAGTAATGCGGTAAGAGCAGGATAACAGAAGCAATAAACAGGCAATGCATACTATAGGCAGGAGGTATAGATTAGAGTCCTGGTCCCTCCTGAATCATGGCCATATTAGTTTTATAAAAATGCTCATCTAAGCAATACACGTTTTTTTGTGGAATAACAGAAGAATGGGAGCCCTTCTGACCTCCTCCAGGAAGCCATTCAACAAGGCAGGAGCCACACCAGGGAATGCAGATGTACGGTCTGCTGATATCACTTTTTTTTCCCCGGGGGCACCTTCAGAAAGCTTTGCTTGATGCAATTGAAAATGCAAGATGAAATAGTTAAAGAATGTATGGTTAAATGGATGCAAAATGTAGGTCAAAACACAGATTGTCACAATGGAGTAAAATATGGAATGTGAACATTAAGTTGACTAAATCTGTTTAATTTAAAGAAAATTTGTATAAAATGTTCTATAGATGGCACCTAACTCCAGATAGGTTAGCTAAAATGTATAAAAACTTGAGTAACAGATGCTGGAAATGTAATAATCATGTTGGATCATACTATCACATGTGGTGGACATGTAAAAAGGTTCATAAATACTAGATTAAAGTACATACTCTCTTACAATCAGTGTTGAATATTACAATAGCTTTTAAACCAGAAATATTGTTGTTAAATTGTCTACCATATGACTTAGATAAGAACCACAGATATTTTATTTTACATGTTATAACAGCAGCCAGAATCGTAATTGCAACGACATGGAGGACACTGAAAATCCCAACGCTTAATGAGTTGATAATGAAGATTATCGAATGTGCTGAAATGGACAGATTGACAAATATACTAAACGGAAAAATGGAAGAAGAATTTATGGGACCATGGAGGGTGTTCTATGACTGGTTAAAACATAAGTACTAAGAAACTAAGACTAAATGAAAAACAATGAAGATGGTTATAATAGCGGTGAAACCTATGTGCATGCAGAATGTTAACTTCAAATGTTTTATTTATAATTCTGTACTCTTTCTTTTCCCTTCTCTCACCTTTCTCCCTTTCTATATATAAACTAATAAAACTCTGTTAAAAAAAAAAAAGGCGTTGCTTGGATGAGTGACATCACACCAGAGTCTAGTGGAGGGACTACAGCCACTGTGGGCTTTGAAGGTGATAATCAGTAAACTGACTTGAACCAAGTAACTGATTGGTAATCAATGAACTGACTGTGGAACGCCGGCAAGGCGTGTGCTCCACTGAGCTCCAGACAGCCGCTGAGCTGCAGCATTCTGTATCAACTGGAGTTTCTGAGCTGACTTCAAGGAAAGACCCACGTCTCACTCATTACAGTAGTCTAGCCTTGAGCTAACTGTGGTATGGATCCAGGTGGCCACATTGGCCAAGTCAAAGTAGGGGGCCAAGTGCCAGGCTAGGTGAAGCTAACAGAATGGAAACATCTTTCTCTTTGGGGTGGGGATGGAGGGGCATAAAACAACGGTCTCTACTATCTGAATCTGGGATAATCCCCAGCTGTTTTCCGATGTGAAAGTACACCCACTTTACTCTAGGAACTAAACCACCTATTTATGCACAAAAGGGAAAGATTTACGTCCAAATTGAGAATCATCCCTCACCCTTGGCAGCTATCCGGGCACAGGCAGTTTTATTCCCTGCAGCAGCTTCCCCCTTCCAAATAAGCCCCAGATGTTAATCCCGCAAGCCCAAGGCTGCTGCTCTCTTCTTCTTACCTCGTTATATTCCTGCACATCGTCCTTCAGCTCCTCAAGCTCCTCCTTTTCTTTGGTCAGCGATTTCTTCTGCTCTTTCAGTTTCGTGCAAGCGTCGCTCAGCAAGTCAATCTCTTCTTTGGTTATTTCTTCACCCTGCGTAAGAGAAAGCCAGTTTTAAGGTCCAGTGGTGCCTTTGTCGGTCTTCGAGGTGCCGCTGGACTCAAACTTTGCTCTCCCACTTCAGACCAACATGGCTACCCCATGCCTGAATCCATGATCCAGAGTATGAAAGCCTTCTTTCAAAAATAAAGGTTTTAAGCAGGTATGGAGGGTTTGGGGCTTCTTAAATGCATTATGTCACTTATTTTATGAAAGCAGTTCTGAAGGAAATGCAGAATTCATCACCGGTGAATGTTTCACTGTTGGAAATGTGGCGGCCCTATTTGCATTAGGGTAAGAACAACCCTTTCAATAAAGGAATCATTCAATTTTTTAAAAAAAATACCAGACTACTGGATGCCAAGAATCCATTTATTTATTTAAAACATTTATTAGCTGCCTTTCTTCCTTATGGAGCTCAAGGCAGCTTACAACAGAGATAACATACATAAAGTAAAAATTTAGGCCTGCTAAATTTTGTTCTGTGCGCCTTGGCGTTTAGTCATGCTGGCCCCATGACCACAGAAACGTCTTCAGACAATGCTGGCTCTTTGGCTTGGAAACGGAGATGAGCACTGCAACCCTAGAGTCGGATTTGACTGGCTTTCGAGGAAGGGAAACCTTTACCTAGTGAACTTAACCCAACACAGTCTTAACCAAAACTGCCTTCGGCTGCCTCATAAAGAATGAAAGTGAGGGGGGGCCAGGCACACCTCCCAGAAGAGGTCATTCCCTAAGTGTGGGGCTGCCACCGAGAAGGCCCTCTCTCACGTACCCACAAAACCAGCTTCTTTGATTGATGGGGCAGTCGGGAGGCCCTCTCCCTGTGATCTTAATTCCTGGGCAGGAACATGTGGGCAAAGCTGTTCCTTCAGATACCCTGGGGGCCCAAGCCATGTGAGGCAGTATCTCATCTAGGAAAAGTTGAAGATCGTTAGTTGTCCTCCAATTGTACAAGGCCAGACACAGACCTAGGCACAAGATGCACACACTTCTTTCCCAGTCAAAGAAAGAGACCTGCATGCTCAAATCAGGAAGGCTGTCTTGGTTTGAGAAGCACCACTACAGTGTGCAGCTTCCCATGCTTATTATAGAGCAAGCACATCACAGCTTGCACCCAGGATGGTAGGATTCAGGAAGTTCAGGAGAGGAAGGCTACAGAAGGGGCTACAGGCTGCTCTATACGCACTACATTTACTTCAGCTCTATGAAACGAAGGGCTTTGCTCTTCCCCAGAGCCATACCTTTCTTGAGCAAGGGAGTTTTCTTGTGTCAAGGTTTCTTCTCAGAAGGCAGCGTGTAAGCTGCTGATTCCCCGAGGAATGTTTTGTATGGACCAGGCACAGCTGTCTACAAACTATTCCCACAATTCCCAGAAGGGGGAGAGGCCACTATGAGCAGCGTTTGGCAAATGTGGCGAAGGAAGCTCTTGCTAGTTGACTACAACATCTGCTCCACGCAGGTGTTTTGCAAGAGAGTTTCCATGAAGCTACAATGCAGGACACAGTCTTGGAGAACAAGGAGTGATGATGATAATGCTTATGGACAGGGATATCTAAAATATATTTAAAGGGAAAAAAACCCCTAAAGGTCTTATTCTTTCATCACAATTTTTAAAGCCAAGGAAAAGGGGTATCGATGCACTACATGCTTAGCCAAGAATAAGCAACAGATCTACCAGGCATATCAGTACACTGATGGCAAGAAAGGAGGGTTTCTTATTACGCACATAATCTATTTTCTCATTTCTGATATAAGCTTAGAAGGTACACTTTTAAGCTTATATCAGACACAGAACTGATACAGACATTCACAGACACAGAACTGGGTTCCTAACAGACACGGAACTTGGTTCCTAACCTTAACACGTAGACACCACTGCCAGGTTTTAAACTTTGCAGCAAGAAAATAATGAAAACCATTAGTAATTGCATTATCAACAGAACAACTTCTACCTAAAACGTGTATTACTAAAATCTAAGACACAAAGCACTCCTGTGGTGGCCAACTTTTTGGGACAAGCCAGGCGCAAAATCATGCAACAGGCTGCCTGTGGCTCAGTAACATCCAGAATGGTGTTGCCGTTGGAGCTCTGGCCTAGGATCCAGGGTAGGGTTGCCAAGTGTCTTACCAGGCGCAGCGGGGGGGGGGGGAGTCGGACCCAGCCTGGGACATTCTTGCGTGTGCGCCGTGATGACATTGCCCAGAAGTGACATCATCATGCTGGGCACGTCGCCAGGCAATGCTCTAGCAATCAGCCTGAAAACTCTATGGTACCACAGAGTTTTCAGGCTGGTTGCTAGAGTGTCGCCTGGCGACGTGCCCAGCGTGATGACGTCACTTTCAGGCAACATCATCACCCCAGGCATGTTGGCCCGATCTGGGCACTTTGGGGGTGGGGTTCCCTCTGCCAGCTGGATCCGGACCAGCGGGTTGGGGGCCTTTTGGGCGGGCAACCCCCCGCCTCCCTGGAGGACTTGGCAGCCCTAATCCAGGGGGGGACCCAGGCTGAAATCCCCATGCCGCCATGGAAACTCGCTGGCTGACCTTGGGCCAGCTACACACTCTCCACCTAACCTACCTCATAGGGTTGTTGTGAGGATAAAACGGAGCAGAGAACAATGCAATCTGCTTTGGCCCCCAGTGGGAAGCAAGGAGGGTACAAATGGCGTAAATGAATCAATTTAGCCCACTGAGCCAAGCACCAGGTGCCACTCAGTGCTGCGTGACTGAGCAGCATCACCCTCCCGCTTTCTGCAGCCTCTCACAGCCTTTGTGGACCACAGGTTGGCCACCCAAGAAGTACCTCACACAACTAAACTATATTATAAAAAGGGACACAAAACCACTATTTTGCTAACAAAAATTCTCAAATGTAGTCGGTTTAGATCAGAGCAGGATTCAGAGACATTCCCCTGGGCCCTCCCAGGACTCATGGGGGGTGTACATATTGCATTGCTGATGGCTGCTGATGAAACCGGTACTCTGAAACTGTGACACTCATAATTAAGGTGCATGTGTGTTAAGTCGCTTCCAGATCAGTGTTCCCTCTGAGTTCGTGTGAGCTAGCTCACAGTTTTTTAGCCTCTAGAGCTCAGTTGTTTAGCCTCAGGCTCACACGTTTTCGTCTTGGCTCAGGAAGGAGGGCTCCAGAGCAAATTAATTTATGCTGCAGCTAAATCACTGGCTCACAACTTCAATGCCGGTAGTTCACAAAGGTGAATTTTGGCTCACAAGATTCCACAGCTTAGGGGGAGCATTGTTCCAGATTACGTCGGCCCAGTGGATTAATGTCCTTCCGTCCACAGCCTGGCTCGGGCCTTGCAAACTGGGGCCCTTTGTGGCTTCCTTGACTGAGGCGATCCCTCTCAGGTTGGGTCTCCTCCTTTCTGGCTTTCAACTTCCCCTAGCATTCTTGTGTTTTTTTCCCCAGTGACTCTTCTTTTTCCTCATGATGTAACCAAAATGTGACAGCCCCAGTTTAGTTATTTTTAGCTTCTAGGGAGAGTTCAGGCTTGATTTGGCCTAAAGCCCACTTAAGTGTCTTTCTGGTGGCCCACGGGATCTGTAAAACTCTCCCTCCAGTGCCAGATTTCAAAGGAACCAACTTTCCTCCTGTCTGCTTTCTTCATTGTCCAGCTTTCACACTCATACATAGTCATGGAGAAGACTATGGTATGAATTACCTGGATCCTGGTTGCCAGCAGTGTTCCCTCTAAGATGAGTCACTGTGAGCTAGCTCATATGTTTTAGCCTCTGGCTCACACATTTTCATTTCAGCTCAGGAAGGATGGCGCCAGAGCAAACTAATTTATGAGGTAGCCAAATTGCTCACTCACAACTTTGATGCCAGGAGCTCATAAAGTAGAATCTTTGCTCACAAGACTCCACAACTTAGAGGGAGCATTGGTCGCCAGTGATACATCCCTACACTTAAGGATTTTTTCTATCTCTTGCATAGCTACCCTTCCCAATCTCGATCTCCTTCTGACTTCTTGGTTACAGTCTCCCTTTTAGTTGATGATGGAGCAAGGAATACAAAATCTAGGTAAGGGTCTTAAGAAGTGGGTGCATGGCATCCTGAAAAGATGAGTATCTGGCTCATTTCTAGCAAATATCTAGAAATATGAAAAATAGTGAAATGAATACACAGAGCCTTTTCAATATCCAGGAGTGAGTGCGCTTGAATAAGATTTGATGAGTTCAAACTTACTTTAAACTGTTCTAAGACAGAGCTTTTTCAAATACCAAAATGTCCTATAGAAGCTAGCTGGACCATATTTTTCCCCCTATGAAATCTGACCTCTCTGTGCGGGAAAAAGAAAAACCAGCAAGTGATCTACCCTTAGCCCCCCACAGGGAGAGATCAAATCTTAACACTGGAAATGGTACCGGATCACAGAATCACAGAGTTGGAAGGGGCCCTACAGGCAATCTAGCCCAACCCCCTGCTCAATGCAAGATCAGCAGTGGTGACATTTGTTCCCCAACTCCAGTCTAAGACTGTAATATCTCTCAGCTTACATAGTACCATTTCTATGTCCCTACAATACACTTGGAGACAAAAAGAACTCTTAGCAGCAATAAATGGATCTGTGTGGATTTAGAAAAAAACACTAGCATTTGGCTTCACTGACTTTACTGGGGCTTTACTGAAGCAGTCATCCTCAGCAGATCTACTCAGAAGAAAATCCAGCTTTATCCAACAGGGCTTGCTGCCAGCAGAGGCAAGACTGCAGCCAGTGCTAGGCTGACGGTGACGAGGCTTTTCCAAATACCAAAACTTCCTATAGAAGATTTTGTTTTTATTGTGTGGCTCCAGTTGGCTCTGCGGGATCTGATGCCCACTGGCGGCTCGTTAGATGAGCTTGTAGGGAACTGGCACAGCTGTCTCTCTGCAGCCATCGACGAGATGGCTCCCAGGCGCCCTCTGTGCCCTCACTCCAGGCTTGCTCCCTGGTTTACCCAAGGGTTGTGGCTTATGAAGTGGGAGCTGAGATGGCTAGAGAGAGGGTGGCGCCGAGCTCGAGACGAAGCAACAAGAGCATCCTGTGGGACGTTTATGAGAACCTATGAGATGGCGGTCAAAGCCGCAAAGAGGGAGTTCTGTGTGGCTACGATTGCGTCCACAAGCTCATGCCCAGCCCAATTATTTAGAATGATTTGGTCGATAACAGCTCTGTCGCAGGGCAGACCAAGTGCTAGGAAATTGGATATTGGCTGAGAGGCATCTGTAAGCTATTTCACGGATAAAGTCTTGGCGCTCCGTTGTGACCTCCCCACCACACTTGAAACAGTGAGTGAGCTCGAGGCCCCTTGCACGTCTTCAATTTCAGTTTTGGATCACTTCAGCCTGCTCAGTCTGGAGGAAGTCAACAGATTGCATGCAGCCGTACGCCCAACCACATGCAGCCTTGATCCGTGCCATTCCTGGCTTATTAAAGCTGGCCATGAAGGGTGCCGAGGTGCCCTAAGGGAAATTATCAACAAGTCCCTCTCTGAGAGGCAGTTCTGTACTGTTGCTGTTAGATCTGGTGGCTGTGTTCAACACAGTCGTCCATCAGTTACTGACCCACCGCCTCTTCGACATGGGGATCCAGGGGCTTGCCCTGCAATGGCTTGCTTCCTTTCTCCAGGGTCAGGGACAAAGGGTGGCGCTAGGGGAACAGTAGTCCAGGAGACACCCACTGGAGTGAGGCGTGCCTCACGGGGCAGTGCTGTCCCTGATGTTGTTTAACATCTGCATGCATCCCCTTGCCCAGATCGCCTGGAGGCACAGGCTGGGATGTCACCAGTACGCTGATGACATCCAGCTCTATCTGATGTTGGGTGGCCAGTCGGACTCCAGACCAGAAGATCTGGACCGGGCTTTGCTGGTCGGCTTAGATTGAGCCGGCTGAAGTTGAATCTGGTGAAGACGGAGGTCCTGTGCTTGAGTCGGGGCAGTTCGGGGGTAGGGATCCCATTCCCGACCTTCGGTGGGGCGCCACTGGTGCCAGCACCGGAGGCTAGGAGTCTGGGAGTGCTCCTGGATGCCTCCTTAACAATGGAGGCCCAGGTAGCAGCCACTGCTAGGTCAGCCTTTTACCATCTTTGTCTGATCAGGCAGTTGGTTCCCTTCCTCGACTGTGCCAACCTAGCAACAGTGTTTCATGCGATGGTCACCTTGAGATTAGACTACTGTAACACTCTCTACATGGGGCTGCCCTTGTTGCGGATTCGGAAGCTTCAGCCAGTGCAGAACGCTGCACCCAGGCTGTTGATGGGTCTCCCCAGGTGACAGCACATCCAGCCTATGCTGAGGACACTGCACTGGCTGCCAATAGCATACCGAATCTGCTTCAAGGTGCTGGTTCTTACCTTTAAAGTCCTATATGGCCAGGGTCCAACATACCTACGGGACTGCCTTTCCCTGCATATACCCCAGAGAGCACTATGGTCGGGGTCTCAAAATCTACTGACCCTCCCTGGCCCCAAGGAGGCCAGGCTGGCTACTACCAGGGCCAGGGCCTTTTCAGTGGCGGCCCCATCCTGGTGGAACGAGCTCCCAGAGGAGATCAGGGCCCTGTGGGATCTGTTACAGTTCTGCAGGGTCTGTAAGACGGAGCTCTTCCGCCAGGTGTTTAGTTAGGGAGCCGCCACTGCTATAGAGTCCTAGCCCTTGGTCTTGACATCGAGCCAGCACCACAGGAAATCATGAGCAGAACAACATCTGGGAAGTTGACATCTATTCTGAAAGCGAGCCATCTTGGATAATGATTAATTGCTATCAGCACTTTGTGAGTCTGTATTGCTGTTCCAGAGAACAGCAAGGAGAGATAAGGAGGCTTTCCTGAATGAACAATGCAGAGTAATAGAGGAAAACAATAGATTGGGAAGGACTAGAGATCTCTTCAAGAAAATTGGAGAAATCAAGGGAACGTTCCATGCAAAGATGGCCATGATAAAGGACAAAAACGGTAGGGACCTAACAGAAGCAGAAGAGATTAGGAAAAGATGGCAAGAATACACAGAAGAACTATACAAGAAGGACCTCGACGTCCTTGACAACCACGATGGTATAATCACTGACCTTGAGCCAGACATCCTGGAAAGCGAAGTTAAATGGGCCTTAGAAAGCATTACTAACAACAAAGCTAGTGGAGGTGATGGTATCCCAGCTGAGTTATTCAATGTCTTAAAAGAAGATGCTGTTAAAGTGCTGCACTCAATTTGCCAACAAATTTGGAAAACACAACAGTGGCCACAGGATTGGAAAAGGTCCGTTTACATTCCAATCCCAAAGAAGGGCAACGTCAAAGAATGTTCAAACTATCGCACAATTGCACTCATTTCACACGCTAGCAAGGTCATGCTCAAAATCCTACAAGCTAAGCTCCAACAGTACGTGGATAGAGAACTGCCAGAAGTACAAGCTGGGTTTCAAAGAGGTAGAGGAACTAGAGATCAAATTGCCAACATTCGCTGGATTATGGAGAAAGCAAGAAAAACATCTACTTCTGCTTCATTGACTATGCTAAAGCCTTTGATTGTGTGGATCACAATAAATTATGGCAGGTTCTTAAAGAGATGGGAGTACCAGACCACCTCACCTGTCTCCTGAGAAACCTGTATAAGGGTCAAGAAGCAACAGTTAGAACCGGATATGGAACAACTGATTGGTTTAGCATAGGAAAACGAGTACGACAAGGATGTATATTGTCACCTTGCTTATTTAATTTATATGCAGAGTACATCATGCGAAATGCTGGCCTGGATGAATCACAAGCTGGAGTTAAGATTGCTGGGGAAAAGATCAATAACCTCAGATATGCAGACGATACCACTCTGATGGCAGAAAGTGAAGAGGACCTAAAGAGCCTTTTGCTCAGGGTGAAAGAGGAGAGTGCAAAAGTGGGCTTGAAGCTCAACATCAAAAAAACTAAGATCATGGCATCTGGGCCCATCACTCCTTGGCAAATAGAAGGGGAAGTCGTAGAAGTAGTGACAGACTTCACGTTCCTAGGATCCCAGATCACTGCAGATGGTGACTGCAGCCATGAAATTAAAAGACGCCTGCTCCTTGGGAGGAAAGCGATGGCAAACCTAAACAGCATGATAAAAAGCAGAGACATCACCTTGCCAACAAAAGTCCGCATGGTCAAAGCAATGGTATTCCCCGTAGTAATGTATGGCTGCGAGAGTTGGACTATAAGGAAGGCTGAGCGCCGAAGAATCGATTCTTTTGAACTATGGTGCTGGAGAAGACTCTTGAGAGTCCCTTGGACTGCAAGGAGAACAAATCAGTCAATCCTACAAGAAATCAACCCTGACTGTTCCCTGGAAGGCCAGATCCTGAAGCTGAAGCTCAAATACTTTGGCCACCAAATGAGAAGGGAGCATTCACTGGAGAAGACCCTGATGCTGGGAAAGATTGAAGGTCAAAGAAGAAGGGGACGGCAAAGGATGAGATGGTTAGACAGTGTCATCGATGCAATGAACATGAAATTGAGCAAACTTCAGCGGACGGCGGAGGACAGGAGGGCCTGGCGTGGTCTGGTCCATGGGGTCGCGAAGAGTCGGACTCGACTGTGCGACTGAACAACAACAACAAATCTGTTTTAACTGTTGGATTTTTAACCTGATTGTATGATGTTTTAACTGTATTTATGTTGAGTGGAAGCCGCCCTGAGCCTGCTTTGCGGGGAGGGCGGGGTATAAATGAGACAAATAAATAAATAAATAAGCTTTTGTTTTTATTGTGTTTTTTATCTTTTGTTAAAAAAAAATATTGTAAGCCACCTGGAGTTCTGCAGGGGAAGAAGGCAGTTAGTAGATGTTTTAAATAAATACGCTGGCCAGCCTGCATTCCCCCCCCTATGAAATCTGATCTCTCTGTTGGGGGGAAAAGAAAGCTCAGCCAATGATCTGTTCCTGTTCATAACCTGTTTATGGGGAACCCTGTAACAGGAGAAGAAATTTGGGCAAAGACGCAAGGGCTAGGCATGCCTCCTCTCAGCACTACAGCCATGATCTCCTACATTCCTCTACACCCCCTGGCCACAGCTGCATACATGATGAACTAGAAACATCAGGAGCACCAGTTCCAGACCTCTGTGTCTCCTCTACTCTGACCCTCAGCATCCTCTGTCAACAGGGAACCACAGCCTGTCCTGGCCCTGGGACCAGTGTAGGCGTAGTCCATCATGCCCGAGACTACTGGGGCTACCACTTGATTAATCTGGGCTGATATGACATCATCTCCATATTCCACACAGGCATCTAGCACGCTATTATGGATTAGACCGATCAGCCCTGAGTCAAGTGACAGATCTCAGGGGTCATATCCAGTTCCCCCACCCAACAAGAAAAAACAGATGATGATCCGTCACTCATGTTTTGTCTAGCTTGACGAACACCGGTTTGCTGCTGCATAGTGTGCATACCAAGTTTGGAGCAGTTCAGCTTTTCGTTGGGGGGTATTTATTTAAGTACCTTCTACCTCACCTTTTTAATAAAAATAGGACTCAGGACCAATGTTCTGTCTAAGCTGTGGGATCTTGCGAGCAAAAATTCTACATTGTGAGCTACTGGCATTAAAGCTGCGAGTAAGCGACTTGGCTGCTGCATAAATTAGTTTACTCTGGAGTCATCCTTCCTGGGCTAAGACAAAGAAGTGTGAGCCAAAGACTAAAAATCCGTGAGCTAGCTCAAACTAACTCAGCTTAGAGGGAACACTGCTCAGGACAGGGTCGTTATGACTAGCCAGAAAATCAGCAATAATAAACTAGAAAAAGACCGTGAAAAGGCAATACAATCCAGATGTCACCAAAGCCTGTAACATCTGTGCCCAGATCAACACTTTCCATGAATTGATGCAAGTGGTCTAAGGATTCCAAGATCACTTTAAGCAATTGCAAAATTGGTCTCAGTCCTTTTAGCCCTTGCATCTAAAAAATAAGAAATAAGTCTTTTTTGCTGCTCAAGATTTGTGAATCAATGAGCTTCTAAGGGTACAAAAGGAAAGGAAAGGAACGGATGCAAGTGGTCAATACAAAAACAAAAATAACTTGGAGCAGATTAAGGAACGTGAGACGGGTCAGCACTTGACAGAACGTTCTGCATATTTAACACCAGGACTCATTGGCTAGTTGATACACGTGCTTTTTGCCCCTTGCTCCTCCCAAATTTACCTTAATGCCTTCCAGCACTGGTGCTGTGTCTTTTAACGTCTCTGAATGGAGGGTTAAATCTGCCTTTGCCAGTTCTTCTTCAGCGTCCATAGCTATCTGGCTTTTCTTTGTATGCACAGCTGCAGAATTGAGGTCGATTGCAGACTCCACCTCTTTCTGAAATGCAAAGTTATCACACACAGGAGAACAGTGTTTAATACATATGGATCCCAAGCTGCATCTTTGCAAGTCCAAGCACATTCTTGGGGACTTTTTACAGTGTTTGAGATTTGATTTCTATGCTCCTGAGTTTCTAAAATTCAGTTTTAAATATGCGAGCAGAAGGAGTTCACCCTCCCAGTACCTCTTGGCTGGTGACAGAGGCCAGACTGTCCTTTCCCCCTTCCTTCCACGCACACGTGAACACAGGAAGCTGCTTTGTACTGAATCAGACCCTCACTCCATCAGAGTCAGCACTGCCTACTCAGACTGGCAACAGCTCTCCAGGGTCTCAGGCTAAGGTCTTTCACATCACCTACTGCCTGGTCCTTTTAACTGGAGATGCCAAAGATTGAACCTGGAACCTTCTGCATGCCAGGCAGATGCTCTGCCACTGAGCCATGGAAAGTGATGAAGCGGCTGCTGCTCTCAGTGTCCATGGCTGCAGCTGGGCTCAGTCCCCGAGACCAAAGGGGTATGTATGAAGTTCTGCTGAGACGGCAGGGCTGGCTCTCCACCTAAGGCACCGAGAATGGTGTAGTGGTTAGGAGCGTGGACTCTAATCTGGAAGAACTGGGTTTGATTCCCCACTCCTCCACATGCAGCTGCTGGTGTGACCTTGGGTCAGTCATAAGTTCGTTCGGAACTGTTCTCTCAAGGGCAGTCCTCTCAGAGCTCTATCAGCCACACCTACCCACAGGGTGTCTGTTGTGGGGAGGGGAAGGGAAAGGGATTGTAAACCACTCTGTCACTCCTTCGGGTAATGAAGTGCAAGGTATAAATTCAATCTCCTCCTCCTCCTCTTCTTCACTCAGGACTAGGCGTGTGCAAGGAAAAGAAATCAGTATTTTTTGGGTTCAGGTATACTGAAACTGGAAAATATTGGTAATTCCCAATATTCCCGAATAGCAATATTGGTATAGTATTGAGATTTGGGAAATAATCAGGGTTGCCTATTTTTTTTGCTCCATTATACCTTATGGGGACCATTCCCCATAGGCTATAATGGAGAATTGATCTGGGGGTATCCGGGGCTCGGGGGGGCTGTTTTTGAGGTAGAGGCACCAAATTTGCAGCCTGGCTGCTGATGCCTCTCCTCAAATCCCCCCCCCAGTTTCAAAATGATTGGACCAGGGGGGTCCAATTCTATGAGCCACAGAAGGAGGTGCCCCCATCCTCCATTGTTTCCAGTGGAGGAAGAAAGCATGTAAAGGGACGCTGTCCCTTTAAATGCTTCTCCAAGCCACGCATGAGTCCAAAGCAGTGAGCTCACCCTCACTGCTTCGAAAACTCATGGAGGAAAGGCATGTCCTACTCAGGACACTGAGAGGGTGCCATCAGACTAGTGCACCTTATTTGCTCCCAGCTGGTGGCAGCATAGGAGGTGCCCACAGGCGTAGTCTGTGCCCATCCTTACCATCTGCCAGTGCAACTGTGGCTCAGCTTGCTCCCACAGGAGGCAAAGATGGGCAGTGCGCTCGCTTAGAGTGGCAAATCATCTTGAACTAGCAGTAAGAAAAGGGAAGGGAACATTCTCCCAACTTTCATCTGGGAACTGGGAGCAGGATGTCCTTCCCCGCAGATTGAAAGGCATCAATGAGAAGGCAAGACCAGTAGCAGATCTTCCAATCTCCAATAAGGGCAGCTCTTGCAGTCTTAAAAGTAGTTTGGAAATCTGGCTGGCACTAATGGCATGCTCTTCTTACACTTCCCTTTAACCTGCTTACAGTTTTAATAACCTAGAAGCAAAAAGAATAGCTACAGAATTATGGATCATGGCCATCCTGTATTTATCATAAGAATCTCTCACACAGAACTTGCCCAGTCTGGAGAACCCTGCGATTCACAGGAAGACAGACAGAATAAAGGCCATGAAGAAGAAGAAGAGACTGGATTTATACCCCGCCCTTTACTACCCAAAGGAGTCTCAGAGTGGCTTACAAACTCCTTTCCCTTCCCCTCCACACAACAGACACCCTGTGAGGGAGGTGGGGCTGAGAGAGCTCTGAGAGAAACTGCTCTTTCTCAAGAACAGCTCTGCCCATGGTCATCCAGCAGGTGCAAGTGGAAGAGTGGGGAATCAAACCTGGTTCTCCCAGATTAGAGTCGGTGCACTTAACCACAACACCAAACTGGCTCTAATCCACCCAAAGAGTGAGCAAAATGCTAATAAACATTGACGCTTTGGAGGTGCCTACCTGGGCAGCAACCTGTAGGATTTCTTTTGCCTTTTCGGCAGCTTCGGACAGCCTTTCCAACTCTTTCTCCTGGTTTTCTTTCCTAATAGCTTCTTCCTCCTGGAGGGTCGCTTCCAGTCTGGTTTTATTGTCAACTTTTTCTCCTTCCACTTCTGCGGCTTTCACTTGAGCTTCTTTGGCCTGAAGTATAAAATCCGATCGGCTTTTAGTTTTACATTGTGCCAGAGGAAATCTGAGCAGAACAATTAACATTAACGCTGGTTACTTAAAATCTGTGCTTCTTGTTACAAACCCACCCTCCTCCACAGCATTGCCAGGTGGGCTTGCACCAGGAGACAGATAGAAGTCTGAGCAAGGGGCAAACAAAACAAAAGGCTGAAGTGGGAATCCATGAAAATACAAAATGAAGCTGTGGAATAGGACGCCAATCAACAGATTAGTATATAACACTTGTAGCAATTTTTTACTCGTATCAGTGATTAAATAGAGTACAATGAGTACAAATGTGTATGCAATAACAAGTGGACACATGATGAAACAACAAACCAAGATTCCGGATATGCACTTCGTTTCGTCCAACTTCTTCAGGAGTACAAGTTATATCTGTAGTGTTCAGTCATTTGTCTCATTAACAGTTGTGTACCAACAGTGTTTAATTTTGATACAATTTTCAAACTAATAGGAATATCGGTAATCCTCTTAAACGAGCATCAGTCATAAATTAGCAAAGTGCTACTCTGTATCCTTGTATCGCTGGTCTCGCCTCTATCCAGAATCTTGGTTTGTTGTTTCATCACGTGTCCACTTGTTATTGCATACACATTTGTACTCATTGTACTCTATTTAATTACTGATACAAGTAAAAAATTGCTACAAGTGTTATATACTAATCTGTTGACTGGCAGCCTATTCCACAGCTTCATTTTGTATTTTCATGAAGTGGAAACCTGCCAGTCCCTTTGGCTATCCAGACAGCCAGAGATGAAAGGACCAAACCTCCAGCCTTACCCAGGGTCTAAGCAAGGAACCGACCCTCTGGCTGCACACTCACAAGGCGAGTCCCCAAACAAGTCACTTCAGTAGCTGCAGCCAACATGGGCCAACGTACTGGATTCAGAGTGAAGCCTCCCAAATGTGGGAACACGCCGAAACATAACTAAGGTGATTTTTTAAAAAGGATGTGTGGGAATATACAACAAAGAGCCAAGAACAGTGAGAATAAAGTAACAAAAACTAGATAGCTAGTCCTAGACACTTCTAAACAATGGTTCTCTAATCCAGAGGCAAAGTCCAAAATCAACAGGTCTCTGGCCATCCTGGCCCAACCTAGTCAAAGTGTCCAAAGGCAAGGCCTAATGCCAAGAGCTTTGAGGTACAGCTAAGCACAAGAACTAGAATGAAAGATCTTTACTTTATGCCTCACAGCCTGCACTGGCAAGATTTAGCAGAGCCAATCAATTGTAGGCCCAGTGATGTAACCCAACTGACCACCGGTGTTACTGCCCAGGTGAGGTAGCCAATCAGCTGCGGTTACCAATTAGTATCTGGTGTTCTGCAGTTCCATCAGATCCAGTTACCAAGCTCCCATAAATCCTTGTGTTAACTAGATGAAATGTGTAGGCCCACTTGAAGGCGGTTAAGGCTGATGAGACACGCGGCACCCGCGTTTGTCTCCCATCCTCCCTTTATCTCTCCCTCTGAGTCACTGTCAGCTGGGCCTTGGTGCTCAAGAGAGCAGGAATTTCCCATGCTCTGCAGGCCCAACGCCTGAACTAAAGTCTTAAATTTGAACAAGAGACTATGAAATGGCCTAGACCAGGGGTATCAAACTCATTTGTTACGAGGGCCAGATCTGACATAAATGAGACCTTGTTGGGCCGGGCCAGATGTGTCATAAACTGTAATGCCAGGTAGCGGAGATATAAACTTTATAAAGGACACAAACACAAAAGGTTTTTTTAAACTTAAAATAGAAACATGCTTAAAACATTAGCACTCTTGCAATATTTTGTTTATTTAATAGTGTCTGATAACTGACACCTCTTGCTCTGAATTATTGCATCAAAATGTCTGTGCTGTTGCAATCTTGAGTATGCTGTTCAGGTGTGTATCTGCAAGCTGCAGACCTACAATGACGCAGCAGCAGCAGAACTGGAAGAAGAAACAGAAGACAGCCAGCTCCACTCCGGGCCTGATAAAAGCCCTCCGGGGGCCTCATCCAGCCCCCGGGCCGCATGTTTGACACCCCTGGCCTATACTCTTGACACTTCTGCAATGAAAGAAAATTCTGATGAATTTTACCTGCCCTAACAGAAACAGAACAAAATGGATAATAAAGCAGATGCCTACGCTTAGCGGGAAACAAGATAAGCAGGAAAGCACAATGGAATTCAAAAGTGACTAAGTTGACAATGCACAGATAGCTTTAGGGAAATTACTGGATAACTGAACGAAGACACCATCAAGGCTCCTACTGCTGCTTAGATCAAGCCTTAAGCAATGTGACCATTACTTAAACTGAGAGGAAGGAAAGGGGGAAAATGCAGGCAGGGGAAAATGGAAATTGGCACAAGACCTAACAGCTGCAAAACTATGCAATGTAGTGAATTGCAATAGCGTTTCACAAGTGCAAGGATCAGAGTCCAGAAGCTACAGTTGTGGGTGTATCGTGGAACAATGACGTAGCATTACCTGGAAATAGGGACTTGGCTAGTCAAGGGCAAGGTAGGAATTAAGACAGAGGTCCCGTGAGAAGTAATGAAAAGAAGAGCGTTAGCTGGAAAACTTGAAATATGGTTGATAAACTCAAAAGAATCAAAGGAATGGTGTTGCATGGAACAATTCTGTCAAAGATGATGAAAATGCAGGGGCAGAAGCTGTATACAAATCCTAGCCAAACAATAGGGACCCCAAGCGTATGTAGTATGCAAAAATATAAACTGCAAATGTAAGAAGAAGAAGAGTTTGGATTTATACCCCGCCCTTCCCTGCCCAAAGGCGTCTCAGAGTGGCTGACAAACTCCTTTCCCTTCCCCTCCCCACAACAGACACCCTGTGAGGTAGGTGGGGCTGAGAGAACTTCTGACAGAAACTGTCCTTGAGAGAACAGCTGTGCCAGAGCTTGTGACTGACCCAAGGTCACATCAGCAGGTGCAAGTGGAGGAGTGGGGAATCAAACCCGGTTCTCCCAGATAAGAGTCCGCGCACTTAACCACTACACCAAACTGGCTCTCCATGTAAACCCTCAAAAGATACACAACTTTCACAAGTAAACAGTAGACATCAGTCTACTGCAATACAATAACAATAAATTGAAGATACAATAGAACTGGTGGTCACAATACAAAAACACTATTTGCAAATTCAAAACCACAGAACCACAGATTCCATTTGAGATATGAGCTGTGCCTACATTACTGTGGAAATTGGGTTCCATTTTCAGCCGTTCAACTGAGGAAGACTGCCTTGAAATGTCTGGCATACCTGGGAAGGACATTTTCGGCTGTTAGAAGTTTATTTGTGCTTTGGGACTATGACACACGCCCCTTCTATACTGACAGTACTGTGAGGGTCTGCGTGTGGCGCCTGGTCAGAGCTGCTGCTGATTTCTTCTGACCAGTCCTCTAAGCAAGTTTATAAATGTCTCTTCGGGGTAATGGTTTTACTTCTTGGTCAGGGATATTTACAAGGACCACTGCAAAGTGTATTTACAAGGAAACAGATAGGCACCACAGCTTGCTAACGTTAAAACTGAACAAGCTTTATTTACAAATAACACAACAGGGTGCAGAAGTTGTACAGAGGATAGTTTGTTTCCTTGGAGGCTTTAGCTCTTTCCCTTATGTTGACTTAGGCTGTATATTAATTACTTTCAGTTCCGTACCTAGATGTTCCTTCGGTTCACAACACACACCTCAGATCTCACTCTCCAGTCACTCCTTTAGTGGTTAACTTTTGGCTGGCCCTTTGAGCCTAACTGGTCCCCTAACCAGCCTTCCAGACTCCTCTCTTCAGACCCTCTAGCCTTTGCTCAGCCACTTTATAAGTCCCTGTGGAGCAGTGTCTTTGGTGTTTGTGACCACTCAGGTCTTAAACTTTTATTCACCTCAGGATGTTCGAAGAATCAGTGCTGATTGCTCTCAAGCCCCAGTTCTCTACATAAACTGTTCACAGGCTGTTTCCACAGAGCTACAGAGATCTGACTTCTTCAGTTCGCTGACAGACGCCTTCTCCGCTCTCTGTCACACAACCAACTCCTCCCAGCTTCTCTCAACTGCCAATTCCAAACGGAACCGTTTGTCTGTTGCATGTCAATCACTGAGGGTTCCGAGCTAATGGTCCCCTCCTCACTTAGTCATGTGACTCAGCAGTGTTCTATGTTTACTTTCTGCTGGTCCCAGATCTTTAAGTCCGTCACAGGGACATCCTCTGCCTTTTTTGTAGACTTTGGGGCCTTTTGGACACTACTATATTCAAAGGAAGGAGCTGCGGTGGCTCAAGTGGTTAAGACGCTGAACTGCAGGCTGTGGAAGGTCAGTAGTTCAGCAGTTCGAGACCCGAGAGTGCCGCATGACGGAGTGAGCTCCCGTCTCTAGTTCCAGCTCCTGCCAACCTAGCAGTTCGAAAGCAGGAAATTGCAAGTAGATAAATAGGTACCACTTCAGTGGGAAGGTAACAGCATTCCGTGCGCCTCGGTGTTTAGTCATGCCGGCCACATGACCACGGAAACGTCTTCGGACAGCGCTGGCTCTTCGGCTTGGAAACGGAGATGAGCACCGCAACCCTAGAGTCAGATTCGACTGGCTTTCGAGCAAAGGAACCTTTACCTTTATATTCAAAGGATATAGAGGAGTCCCTTGCTGGATACTTTCCACTATCATCAAATTGTATTTTGAATTTGCAAATAGTGTTTTTGTACTGTGACCACCAATTCTATTGTATCTTCAATTTATTGTTATTGTATTGCAGTAGACTGATGTCTACTGTTTACTTGTGAAAGCTGTGTATCTTTTGATGGTTTACCCTTGTGGTATACAAAGCCTAAGCAGAAATTTAAAATGCTTAAGACATTGTTTCTACATAGACAAACCCATAATGTGTATGTCAGCACAGAGAATACACATTTATAACCATCGTGAGCTACACTCTGATCAGTGCTGATGTTAGTCATCTTTTCCCGTCGATAAATATTCAGGATCCTGAATAACTTGGGGAAAAAGACTGAACCACAACAATGTATATATACAGTCTTCACAAAGCGAATGGTGATTCCAAGCACATGAGGCAATGGATAAAGAAGTATTTCCATCATCATACAGAACGAGCATTTGTGAATCAGTCACATGCTTTGCTGTTAAAGATATTACAAGTGGAGAAATGTAACAACCATGGAGAGGGATCTCATTCCCCACCCCCACCCCGCCCTCTGGGCCAGCCAGTTGCCACCCAGTTCACTTGCTGCCCCTCACTCCTGCACCCAGCTCACATGATGGGGGCGGGGAGATGGTGACTCTTGCTCCTCCTCCCCTGCCCACCCCCTCAGCAAAGGGGGGGTGACCACCAACAGCCCCTGCTCCTCCTCCGCTGTAGCACTGCCATCTCAGCAGTGGGGGGGTGGGGGTGGCAGGGGGCATAGTGCTCCTCTTCCCCTGCTTGCAAAGGAGAGATGGCAGTAGTAGTCTCTTCAGCGGCGGCATATGGATGACCACACCCCCTCCTGCCCTCCCAAACTACGATAGGTTCGTCTGCTTTGGGGAGGGGATCAAAATCACACACGCCTCTCCATTTTAAAAAGTTTTTGTATTTTTTCTGCAAATGTGGGAGAGCTCTCTCTCTACCATGGCCCCATCTTGTAGATTTAAGGAACCAGAGTTGGGGCCATTCTGAGAATCGGATATAACAAATGGGACCCCCAGAAGACTCGTAGGGGAGAATCCAGGCCAATGCTCCCTCTAAGCTGTGGATTCTTGTGAGCAAAAATTCTACTTTGTGAGCTACTGGCATTAAAGTTGTGAGTGAACAATTTGGCTTCTGCATAAATTAGTTTGCTCGGGAGCCCTCCTTCCTGAGCCAGAGGCTAAAAAACTGTGAGCTAGCTCACACTAACTCATCTTAGAGGGAACACTGCTCCAGGCCTCACCTTTCAGCCCAGCTGCAGGAGCTCCTAGTGTCGGCTGCAGCAGCCAGGCCCAAAGCGGCTCCCAACATCTGCCACAAGCTCTGCAGAACCAGGTGAAGTGCACTGTCTGCCCATACACTTTTTTATTTGGGGGGGTGGTGGTTTCATATTTCTGTAGAGTCCCTCCACGTTTGTAGAAGAATCTGTTTTTAGTCAGTATGGGCCCGATCCACAGATTTAGATCTCTATATATCGGCCCACACTTGGCTCTTAGATATACAAATGATTCTTTTACTAGGGTGTATTACTTAGGTTTTAAAAAAAATTATTTTACACGCCAGCCCAGTTTACAGAAGACATCTTGATAGGAGAAAATGTCCACGAAAATGTAACGAAATATGGAACACATGGCCATGCCATGAATGTCTAAGGAAATGTCGAAAATATATGGCTTCAAAGAAAGCTGACTTAAATTTCTGGAAATTTCGAAGCCACAGAACCTCCAGAAATTTGGGAGGAAACTGAAACGTAGGCAATACTTACTTTCCTCTGTAACCTAAACCCATTTTCCTGCATTAACATAAAATGCATTGATTATAAGTTAATAAGCCTAAAAACTGTAATGATCGGTATGTTTAAGTAATTCAACTAATCTCCCCTTACAGAAACCTGTATGCTGTAAGTCAATGTCCCCTTTGCCCTCTTTTACTCCTCCCCTTTAACAGCAGAAGCTCAACTGATCTCCACATTATGTGGTTCCTGGGAGTCCCTGCTGGGCCAATGGAAGCACCGTTGCTGTTGTCCCTTGCAAACGAATATTCTGCTGCCTACCTAGGGAGCCTCCTCCCCATATGCAAAAATCGCCGCCCAGAAGGGACCCTTAACCTTGCTACAAGGAGGAACAAGCTGGGAGCCTGTGCAGACCTATGAAAGGGGCGAACAATATGCAGAATGTTCTGGAAGAACCAATGAAGGCTGCACCCTGTTAGCTGACCACAGGAGATCATCTAAGAGGGCTGACTGGTATGTTCCTCTCCCATGCCCATGTTTGCATCTGGACAGAAAAGGATCCAGGATCCTTGGGGACATCCAAGAAGGCCTGAAGTTGTTGAGCCACCATTAATTCCAGAGATGTCACTAAAAACGGGCAGCTGGACACAGGTCTGCAGTTATTTCAGTCCACAGCATCTAGAAATGGTTTCTTTAAAGACAGCCCAGCTGTAGCCTGTGCAGGGTCAGAGGTAGCTCCACTTCTTCCAAGGAAGCATTAGTAACTGCCACCCTCCGATTCTGTCAAATGTCCTTTCGCAAATTTCATCAGCAGTGGGGATTATGTATCAAGTGGGCTGGTGGCATTTGAGGCACACTTGAGCAATCACTGGCTGTTATATTTTCATCAGGACAGCTTCCTTTTTGGGAAAGGACTGGGGCTTGTTCATGGGGGAGAAAATACGAGGGGAGATTATGCACGGGACTTCTGCCTGATTCCCAGAGTAGCAAATTTGCTGGCCACCAGTGTCACCAATGTCACGGGCCACCCTAGTTTAGTGTGGGAAGATGAATCCTCATCAGAGGAGGAAGACAACCCATCCCCGCCTTGGCAGGCCCAACCCTTGTGAGTCCAGTGTCAGGGTCTCCCCAAAGGGACTTTGAGTTAGCACCAGCGCCATATTCTCCTTGTTCCACAGAATACAGAAACAACATGGGTCCTATCCAGAGATGTTACCGTCTGCACTTGATGGGACTGGAAACAATCCGATTGATAAGCAAGCACAGATGAGATCAAGGAAAAGCTCTGCTGAAAAAACAGTCCTTGAGGAGGAGAGGCAAGTCAAGGGACCATCTCCTCTGGTATGTCCCTGGGAGAGCGCTACGCTCTGCTGAGAGCAATCTGCTGGTTTTCCCCGGCCCCAAAGACATCTGGCTGCCCTTGACCAGGGCCAGGGCCTTCTTGGCCCCTGGCTCCGACCTGGTGGAACTCTACCAACTTCCATCAGGGCCCTGTGGGACTTCACGTAATTCCACAGGGCCTGTAAGGCAGAGATGTTTCACCAGGCATTTGGTTGAGGTCACAGCTGGCACCCTCTTTCTTTTTCCTCCATTCTGCCCACTTCGACCTCCTCCCTAACCTGCCCATGAGATAGAAGAACCATCCAGAGTAAGTTTTGGATTAAATTATGGACGCCATTGGGAGACTAGTCAATTAAGAATAACTGATTTGTTGATTCTAATCTGTATTTTTGTATTGTTTTTAACCTGTTGTAAATCGCCCAGAGCCTTGTGTACTCAGGGAGAAGTGCTCTGAAACAATTCCAGAGTGTAGTATTTAATGTTATATTCATTTTATTTGGTTTATTTATCTACAAAAGTTCTATGATAGAATACATGATTAATTTTTGATCTATCTGCAGAGACTAATGTGTTGGTTTAACCTAGCAACTCCTGTCCAGGAAACCTGTAGGTGGTAAGAAGGGCTTTCAAGCTCACAACAGGATTTCATCTAGGAAAGACCATTTGAGGGGGACTGTAAGTATGGAATATGGCTGGACAACTCAGGGACCAATCAGAGCAAGGCCTGACAAGTGTCAGCAGTTGATTGGCCGGAACTTTCTTGAGTGAGTACATAAGCAGTGGAGGAAGAAAACTCCAGGCAGGCAGATGCTCTGCAGAATGAAGAAGCAAACAGAACTACAAAGCTGAGGGCTTCAGAGACCTGAATGAACAAGAAGCTAAAGACAAGAAGGATCTGGTCGGAGAAAAGGCAGAAGAGTGCAGATAACCTGTACAGATAACAGACACGCTACTCTGAGCCGGCTTTGGCTGGGAGGGCGGGGTATTAATCTGATAAATAAATAAATAACCTAGGAAGGAGCTGCAAAACCAATCAGGATATCTCCCTCCTCCATATAGCAGAAAGTAACTGAAGCACTGGCTAGCGGTGGAGGCACAGCGAGATCAGTCCGTCCATTTCAATAGGAACAGCAAATCTTAGAGCAGTCATGGAGGGTTGGGAAGAAAAGGGGGGATTGGCTTGGGGAAAGGAAGTGAAAGATGGGGGGAGAGGGAAGGAAGCAAAGGTAGGGGAATGTCCCCTCCCCACAAGTTTCCTCTGGGTCCCCACTAGTTAAGTAAATAAACTGATACTGGACTGGAGATACAAGAGATATCAAGAATCTGAAACATTTTTAACATTAAAACCACAGTGAAGCTAATGGAATTGCTCTACATGGCAAAACCCTTAAAGACTGATGATAGATCAAGATGGGTAGCCATGTTAGTTTGTCTGAAGGAGTACAAAAGAGCAAGAGGCCAGTGGTATCTTAAAGACTAACAAAATTTGCACAAAAGCTCATCCCCTGCCACAAATTTTGTTAGTCTTTAAGGTGCTACTGGACTCTTGCTCTTTTCTACACTTAAAAGTTTGGTGATATCATTTAGATGTATTTGTTACAGAGTCTGGTACTGATTATAGACAAGCAAGACACATACCACACTTTCAGGTAGTATTTGCAGAGTTGTTTTAAGCTGGTCTGCTGGTGAAAGCGTATCTGGAAGATACATCGCTCTGGATAAAATAAGCAGCGAAGTTGGGATTTCCTGGTTCAGGTGCAGGTCCAGCCACTGCAATTGAGACACAAATGTGAGCACAGGTACAGCAGCACTCCCAACACTTTATTCCCCTGTCGACTCAGCGTAGCTTCATCGACTAGTAGGCAACTTCTGCCCTTGAGAGACTGCACCTTCCAGTCAGGAGGATACACTACAGAACTGGGACAGAAAGGACTCATTTGACCAATCCATGTCCTATCAGTGGAATCAGTGGAATCCACCAGACAGGACTCAACCTTGGCTATGTGGCTACCATGAAGCTGCCTTACATTAGATCAGACCCTTTGTCCATTAAGGTTTGGATTCTCTACTCTGACTGGCAGCGGCTCCCCAGGGTCATGGGAAGAGGTCTTTCACAACATCTACTACCAGGTCCCTTAAACTGGAGATACTGGGGACTGAACTGAGGACCTTCTGCATGCCAAGCAGATGCTCTACCACTGAGCCACAGCCCCTCCCCAGTCTTCAAAAATATAATTATTCTAGAACTGTGCTCTTGCAAAAATATTATAAGCTCTTCTCTCTCTTTGTTTTTCCCTGCTACAAAGCTCAACAGCTCTACAAAACATGACTTCCCTCCATGGCCACCAGGAGTAAGTAGTGACAGATCCAGCCCATAAGAAATTGATTTTACATCTATCTTCCCATTAGCGTGTCAGCCTTTAGCTCTTCTCCTTAAACCTAAACCGTATGAGGGAAGTGCGTGCTATCTCGTTTTCAATTTTCAGAAATATTATTCCAATAAAAATAATTGCCGCATAAAAATTTGAATGTATTTAAATAACACGCTGAGATGACATTTAATCCCTCCCCCATCAAACATATCAGTTCAAAAAGTTGTTGATATTGCAACATATAATTAACATGGGCTATGGGAGTTTCTCTGATTCATATTCTTCTGCAAAACTCCCATCACTGATTAATAGTGTTCATTTCTGTCTCTGACCTGGATAGCCCAGGCTGGTCCAATCCTGTCAGATCTCAGAAGCTAACCAGGGTCAGCCTTGACTAGTATTTGGAAGGGCGACTGCCAAGGAATACCAGGGCTGCAACACGGGGGCAGGCAACGGCAAACCACCCCTGAAACGTTTGCCTTAAAAACAATTCTAGCTCACCACCTAGTGGTGCATAACGCTAAATGAGCTAGAACCTCTGGTTGCCAGACAATCTTAGGATCTCCTGGCTATACTACACACAATACCATATGATAATTATTATTAGTGTTCATTTCTGAAAACGACCTCTCCACAGCTGTTCATGCTAATCTCTGATTAGTTCTTTAGAGCGAAATGTCCTGAAATGCACAGGATCAATTGTATTGTGAAACCAAAAAATGAGCATCGTCCATAACTGGTCGTTACCTGCTTCAGCTGCTCCTTCAAACGTTCTTCTGTCACGCCGAGTGCTCTCATCCCTCTGGCTCGGCACGCGGCTTGGAGCTCTTTAACCGTCAGGGTGTCCACTCCCTCCTCAGCAATCAGCTACACGGGGCACAAGGTCAACACTTGTACTAAATGGCATGAAGAAATATCATCTTCTCTTAACTAAGAAACACTCCAAACAGTCAGCTTGGGGGTCCCCCGCTTCTTAGCCGGTTTCTGTGTACTCGGAGGCTCCCCAGGAACGGGGACTTTGTTTTGTTAAATTACTTCACAAAAATCAATGTAATCACTGTCTGCCAGGAGGCACTGACTGGTGGGGAAAGAAGAGTTATTATTGGATGTTTTTGTCTGCCACAAGAAAACTGCTACTCTGTTTTAATCACTGAACTGCTCCTTGTGTTTTTACAGCCATATTGCTCAGAACTGATCTTCGCTTGAAAGCTCCTTCCATCTTTGCACGTGCTTAGGACAATGTAGTTATCGTCTGGTTAAGCATCTGCCTCCCTCCCGTTTTCCAGCCTGGAGGTATATTCAGCCTTACATCTGTATATACAAGATCTCCTGGGAACCACAGTCTGGGACTTACTCATGGAGGGACGCTTGCATGTGTAAACCCTGGCACAGGTTTCTGTTTGGTGACCAAAGGATGTGGGGAGAAAAGCCTGGTTATCCAGTATGGTTCATTAAATACATCTCAGTTGTGTAAATAACTGGTTATATACCAAAAGAGCAAGAACAGAGCATGCATGCACATGTGGACACAGAACACAGAGAACCACGTTCAGCCCACAGCATGTCATCACACCCAGCCACAATTCCCTACTTTTCCTTTCCTTCTTAACTCTTTCCTTACCTTCTCTCTCACTTTGCCCCATTCGTCTTGGCAGAAGACAGAGAGAGAAGACGAAGAGATTGGATTTGTACTCTGCCCTTCACTGCCTGAAGGAGTCTCAGAGCAGCTTACAATCCCTTTCCCTTCCCCTCCCCACAACAGACACCCTGTGAGGGAGGTGGGGCTGAGAGAGCTCTCTCAAGAACTGCCCTTGAGAGAACAACTCTGAAAGAACTTATGAGTGACCCAAGGTCACACCAGCAGCTGCATGTGGAGGAATGGGGAATCATCCCGGTTCTCCCAGATTAGAGTCCACATTGTTAACCACTTTACCAGACTGACCAGCAAGAAGAATACCAAGCAAGGACAGCCAAATCTCACTGCTGTAGTCATTTTCATGATTACACTATTACTGTCCTTGCCCGACAGGAGCATTTTAACAGTGAAACACAAGACTCCCAGGTTAAAGAAACTCCCTGCTCCAAAGCAGCTGTTATGAGTAGCCACGCAATAAACACACTTGTTACAAAAAAACCACCTTACTTTATCATCTGCTTTTATGGATCGCAACTTCATCGTCAGCTGGAAGCGCAGAAAGTTGTTTGTCCCAATTGACTGAAGTTCTAGCAGTTTACAGAGTGCCACTAGCTGGGGTCTCGTGAGATTGTCAAGGGTTAGCTCATCTTCAAATAGTTTAGAGAACCGTAAAATTTCTTCGTTGCTTGGTCTTTCACCTGTCTCTCTGATCTGCAAGTAGAAAAGTAGTGCAGTTAAGACTTTGTTTCCACGGCTATTTACTTAAATATAGTAAGAAATAGTGTGCGATCCTTCACTAATATCTAGGGCAAATTGCAGTTCTGATTTCAATGATTTGGCATCTGGGAACACTGCAGAGTTACAAGGAGATCTGCATGTATTTTATGCTGAGGAAAGGGCAATCCCCCAGGAAGTTAAAAAGAAATGAACTGCTGACATTGCTGAATCCCAAATCACCATACTTTATTTATAAGACAAGAAAAAAAGATTTTACCTTTTGAAAGAAGGTTGAAAAGTCTTTAGTAACATTCCCTTTAGCTGCTTTATTTTTTAAAGCCATCTCTTCGATAGTATCCTGAAGGAATTTAGCCAGTTCGAGCTTCACTCTTAATTCCTTTTTCAGTCTCTCTTCCTAAATAAAGAAAAGGATACCTTTTAAAACTAAGACACCTGGGCACTGCTACAGCTATTTCAAGCTTCCTCCTGGAAACGGGAAAGCTAGTACAGGAAGGCATGTTTGTACAAGAGCTCACTGTTGCAGAGTATCTTATCAACACTGCAGCACTCGAGAAAGCAGAGAGCATGCACAGACTGCCGCAGGTCCAACAACTAGTTTAACGGGAAGAAAGAGCTGCGAGGCAGACTTGAAGGGGGTCAGGGTGGCTTAGAAATGTGAACATTCATGGATTGACAGCTATTTGCCACAATGACTAAATAGAACCTCCATATTCAAAGGACTACCCGTGCCAGGAAGTAACATCAACATGAGGCTTTGGCCTCCGTGACATGCTTGTGGGCCTTCTGGGGTCATGTGGCTGGCACCATCTGTGACACAGGATGCTGGAGTAGATGGTCTTATCTAGCACAGCTGCTTGTTACATGTCCTTAAGTTTTGAAAGTTTGCAATTAAATACACTAGACAGTAAGGGAAAAAATGGGACTATTAAGTTGTCCTTAGGAAGGCCTCTCCTCTAACTTCAGGATTCCCTACACAAAGAAATGAGTGTTAACACCATGCATTCCTCCACACAGCCCTATCCTGTTATCTCACACCTGTCACACACTGGGTTTTACAACAGGCTACTATCCAATATCTCTTGTGATACGCAACAGATACAGAGACAGTAATAGTGATCTGTGCATACACACAAGCTATTTTCCCTTCCAAATGTCTGTGTAAGGCATCAGCGACAGTAATTATAGAACAAAGTACAGATACGATTTGGAAAAGCTCATTAATATCATATTTCTGTCATTAACTGCCTCAGTACACCAACCACAGTAAAGAAAACTATGAAATGCTCCAAAGAAAAAGGTTCGGAGGATTTTATGTGTTATGAATTCATTATGAACAACATTTATATATTTATATTTTTCGGAGCATTCTATCTGTATCTGTAAGATGTCTTGGTTCTACAGGAAGACAATACGTTTCTAACTAGTGAGTGAAATAATTTTCAGGCCCATGTTGCACACTGTATCATCTCTTCAATACGTGTTTAATCTAAGTTTTAAAAGAATAATTTAAGTCACGCCAATTTTTAATCACACGTTCTATGTTTCAGGTTCCCATGATGGATTTCAAATTAAATTTTAGTATTATAAACATCAAATATGGTGATTTTTTCCCAACTGAACACAGTTACATATTTCTAATGAACATGTGTGTGTGTGTGTGTGTGTCAGAACACTGCTTAACAGATACCTTACCATTTGCTCATAACATGTGCCAAAGTGGCCTTAGAGATGATATGACTTCCCAGTCTATTTCCCCAGGATCAGATAATTAAGTACACTCGGCTTTAGTGTATTCGCATTAAGAAGTTCAGTTTACATTTCAAACCGTTTTTTAAAAATGTTTTAAGTATATTTTAAAAATAAAAATCCTCCACGTAAAAATATGTTTATATATTCTGTCAATATCAACACTGTATCAACGACTTTGCCATGCTCAGGCACTCATTTTTAACACAGAGCATTCTTAAAATTATACCTGGCAAATAAATCATAACTATCAAGTTATTCACTCATAATTCAAGAGTACCCGCCAAAGAAATGTAAATTCTAGTTTTTAATTAGAATGTTTTCTAATTCACTTTTCTGAAGCTCTTAAACTCTTTCAAAGATCTGTCTTAGGAAATACTTCAGTGTGGGAAACTAACAAAGCATTCGCCCACATTTTAATTACCTTCTTAGACTTTGTCTCAAAAGTTGAAGGAAGCATATTAGGGAACAGCTTTAAGGCTACTGGAAGCAGGAACTCCATGAATGGAACGACGAGAAAGACTAGGAAAGGGACCAGTCGAAAGAGGTCAGCGCATATCCGAAGGAACTGCAAACAAAAATGGAGTGAATGTAATGCATAAGAAGGGTACCATTTATTAACACAACAGCCGGTTCTTAACACGCTCTCATGTTATCACACTCCAGGAATCGATGTACCAATAGGAGGTAGGCACTGTATCAAAGACACATTTTGTCCCCTGAACTGCGGGACTTGAGAACCAGTATAGTACGCTGGATAGAGTGGCAGAGTAGAATCCTTGGGTAATCTGGGTTCTAATCTCCCACTTCTACCATGGAAGCAGGTTGGGTGACCTTGGGCATGTCATAAACTCTCGGCCTGACCTACCTCACAGGGTTGTTGTGCGTGGAGGAGGGGAGAACAATGTTCTAAAAAAGCTGCTTTGAGCCCCAACTGGAGAGAAAAGCGGGACATAAATGAATAAGTGCAAAGGCATCCTTGTTTATGGGATGGGACAGAGGGGCAAAGGGTTTGATGCTTCTGCAGTCCCCGCACCAGGAGCTACCTTTGGGAATGGGGATGTACTCCCATGACTTCAGTTCTTTGGCAGGGGCAGGAGAACTGGCCATTCCTTCCTTTCCTCTTTGGGAGGGTCCATTGTTTTCAGTAAGTTTTGTGCAGGTGTGGAGCTGGAAAAGTGTGCCAGCCTAGCCCAGGCATGCACCAAAGCCCCAGTGATAGGAGAACATGGAGAGGGGAGGAGTCATCACCCCCCCCTCCCACCCAATAGTGCACCTGCAAGCACATCAATGGGTAGGGCTCGACCCTATGTTCTGGTGGAGAGTTGCATTTTATAGAGGGGAAAGGGTAGGTCTGCAGTCTATGATGTTGTTCAGCACAGAACAAAATAACGGCTTCCGGTTTCAGCGTGTTGATAGCAGGCACGCTCCTCTGAAGCTCCGGAGAGAGCAGCCCGTGACCTGGCGGTGGGGAGGGGGTCTGGCTGGCTCTGGACTCCCCCGGGGCCCTTGAAGGGCCCCCCCAGCCTGGGGCGCTGGAAGTGCCTCTCCCTAGGCCGAGGCCAAAAGATTGAGGCTCTTCCCAGTCCCTACAGGTCCCTGCCACTGAAGAACCATTGTGGGCATGAAACGAGCATACTGGACCAGCGAGCAACTGACCTAGCGAAAATAAAAAGACTTTCTCTTACCTGAAGAAGCAGATTGTGAGTAAAATGCCAGCCCGGATGCCCTCCCCCCCAAAAAAAAGTGGAGGGGGGGGAAGCTACCCATCCGTTGAAAATGGCAAAGTTTTAAAAGCATTAGAGGGGGCAGAAAGTGGCGGCACTTGAGCGGATAGCTGAATTTAATCAGTACAACGCCAGACTGTTAAAATGTTAGAGCGAATAAACTTCCAAAGATTTAAGTGAACTTTTATAAAACATAAACAATGTCTTATCAGGCTGAAAAGATGATGGCGAAAGTGAAACTACAACAAGGAACTGCCAGCTCAACACGTCCGGTTTCTAAACTGGAAGTTAACTTTGACTTTGCAGGTATGCTGGATACTGCACTGCGACCTCTGGTGGTTCAGATGACTAATATCAGCAAGACCTTGGAGTCTGTACAAA